>OVBI01000506.1:0-63438 GCA_900406495.1 Sisymbrium altissimum | reverse complement strand
AAAACCTTATACGTTTTCCTTTCACCAAAGTGCCCCATTAATCCTCCACCACGTGCTTCCCTAACAATTTTTTCACGCAGAGAACATTGTGGAACACACAACCTGTTGTTATAAAACAAGAACCCATCAACCTAATAAAATTTTTCAAGCGCCTTGTTCACACATTCCTTGAACACTTCTTTGAATTCAGGATCCATTTCGTATTACTCTTTCATAAACTCAAAACCAATCAGTTTTACTTCAAGGGTGGAAAGAAAAGTGTACCTTCGAGATAAAGCATCGGCTACCACATTTTCTTTACCTTGTTTATATTTGATAACGCAAGGAAACGTTTCAATAAACTCCACCCACCGTGCATGACGTTTGTTCAGCTTTTGTTGCCCTTTGAGATGTTTCAACGACTCATGATCCGTGTGGATCACAAATTCCTTTGGCCAGAGATAGTGCTGCCATGTCTGAAGTGCACGCACCCGGGCATAAAGCTCTTTGTCGTAGGTTGGATAATTTAGTGTAGCTCCTCCCAGCTTTTTACTAAAGTACGCCATGGGCTTTCCTTCCTTCATCAGTACTGCACCAATACCAACACCAGATGCATCACATCCTATTTCAAAGGTTTTCAAGAAATCAGGAAGCATAAGTAAAGGTGCTTGAGTCAACTTCCCTTTCATGGTCTGAAAAGCTTCCTCTTGCTCTTTCTCCTATTTAAAATCCATGCTCTTTTTGATCACTTCAGTCAGTGGTGCTGCGATTGTACTGAAGTCCCGTACGAAGGGTCGGTAGAACCTGGCGAGGCAGGGAAAGCTTCTCACTTCACTATTGGTCTTAGGACTCGGCCAGTCTTTGATAGCCCGAACCTTTTCCTCGTCCATACGCAAGCCATCTGCACCAACAATAAAACCTAAAAAGTTAAGGTGATCTGTTCCAAAAGAACACTTTTTAAAATTAGCAAGCAACCTTTCTTTCTTAAGAACTTCTAAGACCAATTTCAAGTGTTCTTTATGGTCAGCCTGATTTTTGCGATAGATCAAAATATCATCGAAGTATACTACCACAAATGACTAATAAAAGACCTTGGTATATGGTTCATCAAACGCATGAATGTACTATGGTCATTGGTCAAACCAAAAGGTATTACTAACCATTCATGGAACCCTAGCTTAGTTTTAAAAGCGGTTTTCCACTCATCACCCTCTTTCATTCTGAATTGCTGATAACCACTCTTTAAATCTATCTTTGAAAATATGGCAGACCCATGCAACTCATCTAACATATCATCAAGCCTAGGGATAGGATGCCTATACTTTACCGTGATGTTATTGATAACACGGTAGTCCACACACATGCGCCAGGTGCTATCTTTCTTTAATACAAGGAGAACCGGTACTGCGCATGGGCTTAGGCTTTCTCTGATGTATCCTTTGTCCATGAGTTCATTGATCTGCTTTTGGAGTTCTTTGGTTTCTTCAGGATTGGTCCGGTACGCGGTATGGTTTGGCAGAGAAGCCGACGGGACCAAATAAATTTGGTGCTCGATTCCTCTGATCGGTGGTAACCCACTAGGGTTTTCTTCCGGGAAAACATCTGTGAATTCCTGTATTAGACTTTGCAAATCACTCGGCAGCTCCGGTGCATGGTCAGAGGTAGGGGTTAGAGGTTCTTTACAAACAAGTAATACAAAAGATGGTTGGGACAACAAAGATTTTCTGACCTGATTGGACTTGATTGAAAGATTGGTTCTCTTAATTTTATTCACCTCCTTTTGTTTGTCTAGATCACGTCTCTTCCTTAGCTGAATTTGGTCTTGCTGCACTTCGGCCGGAGACAGGGGAATCAGAGTTATTTTCTTCCCTTGGTGGTGGGGAATCAGAGTGATTTTCTTCCCTTGGTGGTCGAAAGAATGACGGTGTGTGGATCCATCATGGACCGCCCTTTTATCGAACTTCCACGGTCGTCCTAGCAGAATATGGCTCGCGTCGATCGGCATGACATCACACGTGATCTTGTCGGAGTATATAGACCAATGGTTATGGGAAACGTAACCTGTTCTTTCAAACTAAGTTCGCCATCTTCATTCAGCCACTCTAACTTGAATGGTTGAGGATGTGGGCGTGTTTCAAGGCCAAGTTTCCTGACAAGAACATTACTAGAAACATTAGTGCAGCTCCCACCATCTATGATCAAAGATCATATTTTATCATTTATAAAACAACGAGAATGAAACAAGTTCTCCCTTTGTTCGGTTTGTTCTGTTTTTGGCTTAACATTCAGGGAGCACCAGGTCACAAGCAATTGTCCGGTTGCTGGGTAATCGAAGGTTTCTTCTTCTGGATCTTTATCAAAGATTGGTCCAGTGTCTTCCTCATCGTCCTCCGATTCTAGTTCTCCATTATCTCGGATGATCATTACCTTTTGGTTTGGACACTTGTTATCATAATGTCCTATTACTCAACATTTGAAGCACCTGATATCTCTAGCTCTGCTCGTGTTTTCCACGGTCTTGCTTTTTTCAAAACGTGAAGGAAAACTGTTAGTTTTAACATCAGAAGTGTTCGGAACGAATGACTTACATTTGTCCATGTAGGTTGGTGTTGACTGGGGTGCATGTACTGGTTTGGAAAATCCCCTCCTCTTGGATTGTTGTTCTAGCAGAGGAGGTCCATCCGGTCCTGAAGGTCTCGGGTCAGTCCTCCCACAAAGCGGGCCATGGTTGCTTCCAAGGTTTCTTCAATGTCTGCTTTGATCATTAGCATCTCTATCTCTTGAAAATACTCCTCCACACTCCTGGTTCCTTGACTCAGCCTTCTGAGTTTCTGATGTAGCACACGACCATAATGATTTGGAATAAATCTCTTACGCATCAAAGAGGTCAGTTCTTCCCATGTGGAAATTGGTGCTCCACATGTCCTTCGCCTGAGTAACAACACTTGATCATACCAGTTAATAGCATAGCCAGATAATTTACGGCTGCTAATCTAACCTTTTTAATTTACGAAAAGTCCTGACAATAAAAGATGAGTTCAACCTTTCTTTCTCATTCCAAATAAGCGTCAGGATCATTTTTACCATTGAATGAAGGGATTTTTAGTTTCAAACCACCTAACCCATTATCAGTTTGTTCAGGACGACTAGTAAAAGGGTTACTTTCTTCGCAGTTCCTATTACCGCTGCGGTTTCGGATGGTGGAACAATTGTCCTCTTAATATTCTCCCGCGATCTCTTGTTCTGACCGGCTTGGCCTCCTTGGTCGGTTCCTTCTCGGTCCTTGGTCTGGCTGGTTGGATTGAATCCCATCAATCCGAGCATGGATCTGTTGTAAACCTGCGTTCAACAAACGACTCATGTTATCATTTAAAGCCCTCAGTTGTAAGTTGGATAGTCCAGCGTTGGATGCCTCAGGATGGTCCTCTTCTTCATAGTTCATCATGAAAATTACTTAACAAACTTGTTAAAATAACACTCCTCTCTTGTGTTTTGTATCCTCACCCACTCAGTCTCACAATTTAGTCTGGGTCACACAAAGATTTTCTCAAGGTTCAAAGACTCGTACTCGTCAACTATTCAAGCAAATCAAACAACAAATGTTTAGAAGAATAGATAGGAAGATTGCAAGAGTTTTAGTGGGGATTTGACTTAACTAACTGAGCTGGATTTCTCTTCAGCACCCAAAAACAAATGATTCCTTTTTTTTATTTTATTTTATTTTTTATTTTCGAAAACAGATTTGGAAAAGTTAGCCCAAATCCCCTTTTATATATAGACAGAAAAGAAGATTTTTTCAGAATTTTTTATGGAAGATGAGAAGATGAAAGAAATGATTGAAATACCGGCTGAAAGTGGCTCTGATACCACGTGATGAGTCCCAAGCCAAGGATGAGCCATTCAGCACGGTGCGGGATGAAAAGACCGTGATAAGACAATGACAAATCCCGGATTTCTCTAATGCACGAAGTGCTTTAAGACTTTTCTTGTAGAAGAAAGTTCGAGTTTGTATTATCAAAAGGTGTAGAAAACACAAGGCTGCAGTGGGACTTATATAATGTCCGTCAGCTATGCCCTTTGTGAGGTCTTAAAAACAGATTACAATTGATTCTAAGTATGTGGCAAACATTATGCCTTTACTCGAAATAAAATAAAATGAGGCAAACACTTGCCTTAGAAAATAAATCAAAGTGAAAATGGTGCGATGGTTGGTCAAGGAATAATTCAAAAAGGAAGAAATTACCTGACTTAGAATCAAGCCTGAAACTCGGTGATAAAGTGTGGATACACATGAGGGTGGACCGATTCCCAAAGGAGACGAAGAACAAACTATCTCCAAGAATAACCAGTCCATATGAAGTTCTCAGGAAAATCAACGACAATGCATACGAGCAGGATTTACGAGGTGAGTTTGAAATTTCATCCGTGTTCAATGTTGCTGATTTAATTTTATATGATGCAGGATAAGTTCTGAGGACAGAACCTTCTCAAGAGGGACTGGATGATGCAAACCTCCAACCTGAACCAAGTCCAGCAGCACCGGTTAAGACCATTCCATCCATGCGGTCGATACCAATGACACGCTCAGGCGCGAGGACCCTTCAAGAGAACTTCAGTGAGGCCGTGGAAAATCTGATCGCTGACGAGGTTGATGAACTGACCGAAAGATTAACTCAATTGAGTATTTCTAAGGTCAAGAAACCTAGCCGGACCGAGCAATATGAGTATCGGGACGCAATTAAAGTTTATCGCGACGCGACTGGCAACTATCGGAACTTGTGATACGTCATGAATTGAGGATCACTCAGTCAGTAAGATTTCGATAGAGATCTAGCCGGATTGCAACGAGCAACAAGGCAAATTTTTAGCAGTGGAATGAAGGGTCGCACGATGGATGCGGAAGACTACCGATATTCCCACTCTTCTAAACTTCTAGATATGACATATTAGATCAGCTAGGCGATGTTGTAACTTGGATATTACGCACCAAGTGGCAGAAAAGTTCAATCAAAGAACAAAGAGGGAAAATCTCAGTTTTTATTAAAAATGAAGTCTGTCATTATATTATCAAACGACCGAATACTTATACACAGAAGTATTCAAAGATAGAAAATAGAAATATTAATGTTTTACGTCAAACAAGAAGCATGCAAGGAAAGACAGGCTAGAAAATTCAAATAAGTCAAAGACTATTCGAATTCACGCGGTTTTGGTCGAAGTGACGATTCGGCTACCGTCCAGATTCATTATCGATCTCTGGGTCGAGACACGGACGAGAAGGACTGGGTCAGTACGAGCCATCGGGTAATCCAGTAGAGCAAAGTGTGTTTTTGCTCGAGACAAGTCTTCAGATAGCCTTAAGATACTTGCCTTAGAAATATGTCCGAGAGAAAACTCCAAGATCGATTCGAAATCAAATTTCCAATTCGTGTCCCGATCATCAGTACGAGCGGTACGGGCCAAAAGTGAAAACTCTCGGTGATCTTCGGATTCTTCCCGAGTCAAAGGAATTCTGGCTCCATCGTCTGTCTTCTTTTGACGAGTTGGTCCGGAAAGAACCTCGCTCGGTCGGTTAATTCAGTCATTCGGTCGCGGATCCAATCTGAGCTCAATTCTAGACGCCCGTGGGTCTACACGGTACACGACATGATCGGATGACCCGATATGTCGATGCATAGACAGATCGGCTGGGGCAAAATGGTTTCCTTCTCGAGACATCGATTCCTTGGGTACCTTAACCCGATAACCTCCATCTTTGTCCTGATCATTCAGCTCTGGTTCAAGCTGTTCCTCACGTTCCACACCATCCCGAGTCATGTCTCCATGCTGTCCAGATGCAATGTTCTGCGGCGCATCATTCCCCTCCTCTTGAAAAGGATTTTTCCACAAATCTGGAACATCTGCCACAAAAGGGGAAATATCAGAAACATAAAAACTAGGGGACACATCATACTTACCTTGCAAATCAAGTCGGTGCATTGTTGCCCATTTTTCGAACAGTTCGAAATGGACCATCGACCCGCAGCATAAGTTTGGATTTCCTTTCGTCCCATAATCTTTCCTTCCTCAAATGTACCCACACCAGATCTCCTTCCTCAAAACTCCTCTTGTTTCTTTTCCAGTTGGCCTTCTTTTCATAAACTGCGGTTTTAGCCTCAATGTTTGATCAGACCTTCGCATGTAGCTTTCTAATGTAATCCGCCTTCTTTTTTCCATATGTACAAACTTTTTTACTCACAAGGAAAGGAATAAAATCAAGCGGGGACATGGGATTAAAGCCATAAACAATTTCAAAGGGTGAATACTTGGTTTCTGAATGCTTAGAATGGTTATAGGCAAATCCTACATGGGGTAGACAATCTTCCCATGTGCTAAGGTTTTCTTCCCTAAGGACCTAAGCAATGCAGACAACGTTCGGTTCACAACCTCGGTCTGACCTTCAGTTTGTGGATGGTAAGTAGTTTTAAAGATCATGATCAATACATGTTTGTTCATTTCTAATGATTGTATAACTTTGCAAGGTGAAATAAACAGGTTGGTTTTACATAGCTTTTCGGCCTTAGCTCCTTTGTCGATGGCTTTTTGTAACTCATGGACTTCATGAGGAGACAATGGTGGTAGGTTGTGCTTCTTGTTGTCGTCGTCGAAGCTGTACTAGTTGGTCCGGCCATTGAGGAAACTCTCTTTGTCGAATTGCCAGGGTCGTCCCAAAAGAGTGTGTCCTACTTGCATTGGCACCACGTCACAGGTCACCTGGTCGGCATATTTGCTGATGCTGAATGGAACAATGACCTGCTCGCTGATCCGTTTCTCCACCTTATTGTCTACCATTTCAACCGATACGCATGAATGTGCTTAGTTTTTTTCAGACCGAGCTTGTCAACCAAATACTTGCTGGTGACGTTGGTACATGACCCTCCATCGATGCTTAGGCTGCAGACTTTGGACTGCACAATGCACTGGGAGTAGAAGATGTTCTCTCGCTGGATGGTCTCCGGTTCTGCACTGAGTGACCGCCGTGTGACCAGAATCTCCCCCACATCCGGGTAGTCGACAACTTCATCGTCGGTTTCCTCCGTGATTCCCGGCCTCATCACATGATTCGATCTCACCATCATCCTGTAGAATCATTTCCCGTTGGTTGGGGCATTCTCTTCGGTAGTGACCTTTACCTTGGCATTTGAAGCAAGTCACATCTCGAGCTCATGTGGCCAGAGTTGTGCTAGGCCCGGGCTTGGTCAATTTGTTGGTCTCTGGGGCTGGCTTCCTTGAAAAAGGCTCTATATTTTTGCCCTTGTCAAAGCTGCTTGCTGGTGGAGTCCAATTTGGCTTTGAACGGTTAAGAGATGTTGTCTTCTTTTTGATATGTTGTTCAGCTTGCACGGCAATATGGAGAAGCTCATCTAGGTCGCCGTAGGGCTGTCGCTCCACTTTTTGGGCTATGCGGTCCTGAAGGCCGTCTAAGTACTGAGCCATGAGTGTCTCTTGGGAATCAGACACTTCTAGCCTGTTCTTCAGAGTTTCAAACTCTTCGAAGTACTCCTCAACTATCTTAGATCCTTGGGAAAGTTTTCAAAACTTCTTCTGCAAGTCTCGCTGGTAGTACGCTGGCACGTACCGCTTGCGGAGATGAAAAGTCATATCTTCCAACGTGAGGATTTGGGTAAGCCTACGCCGTCGTCGGTCAGCAACGTCTCGGTCCCACCATGCCAGAGCATTGTCAGTGAGTAGTCATAGTATTCAAATACTTAGTCCATCCGTCGTTCCCAATCGCGATAGGCCTCTGAGTTGATCTTGCCTGCAAATGTTGGTGGTGCAATTTTGAGGTCTCTGCCACTGTGCCGGGGATCGTTGTCATCGACTCGTCCTGGTCGCTGACGGTCATTGCGGGGTTGCCCATGATGCTGTGCATTAGCTGGGTCGTGTCGCCTATCGTGTCTGCGGTCAGGATTGGTGTCATCGTGGTCGTCCCAATGCGCTTCCGGGCCATTGTTACCGCGTCTCCGGGAAGCTCGGCTATCGTCGTCCGAATAGTCAGCTTCGTCATTATGTCTGTTGGGGTCAAAACCCACATTTTCCATAATTAACGATTAAAATATTTGAATATCGAAAAAGAATTTCCATATTTAGATATGGGTTCGGAGAAAGTTCATTTCGAACAACTTTGTCGATAACTCTGCGAAGAAAGTAAGAAATTTTGTCTTTTGGGAGGTTTTCCGAGAAATCGATGAACTTACAATTCATCAAATAAAGGACGATCGGCTGGATGAAACAAGATTGCTACCTCGGTATCCCTATTTGCTAGTGATACCGAGCTGACTGACATCTCTTTGTTATGTTCGGCTGATCATTTTATCCTTTGAATGATTCCTCCGATAAACCGATGAAAGTTACGATTTTTCGAGTGAAAGGCAATCAACCCAGCTTGTGAAACCGCCAGCTCAGTATTTTGGTAGCCAATCCTACCGAGCTGGTCAACATACATGAGCTGGATGCACGTTTCGCCAAGCATTTGCCACAAAACGTCGATCTGATCAGCACAGAGCAGTCAGAATATGTGTTCAATGATCGATGTATATCTTCCAAACCACAAGGCTTTTGAACATGAAACCACTTGGAAACTTTTCTCAACTCAATTGTTAATCTTCCAGAAGAAGAATCAGATCAAACGGAGTTCATACAAGAAAGTTATGCCATCCACAAGTTGGGAGTTGTGGTCCAGCTTGGTACGGAAGCTTGGAGCAACTGGCTGGGTGCTTCCTTCACCAATCCTACCGAGCTGGACGACATATGCCAGTCAGCTCATTATAATCCACCCTCCTGGCTACCGAACTGGTCGACACCCTTCAGCATACTGAGCTGGACGCATCCCACGACTTATCAGAAGATCTCCTCTCATCCTGTATGCCGAGCTGGACGACACCATCGACCTGGAAGCAAGCCAGTTCAGCATTTCCTGCACCTAGGCTACCGAGCTAGACGGTCAGCATGCTGAATGCTGTCCAGCTCAGTAGGAAATGCTGACCGAGCTGGCTGACACTTTTCGTTTCGTCTTGTTTCGCTTGTTTCTTCGACCTCATGGTTTTTTCGTAAAACATACCAATGTTTTCATAAGTTTCTCGAAACATCGTGATGTTTCGTCTATCAAACAAACCGGAGAAAACCACTAGACAGGGAACAGAATTGGGCTGAGCTGGAAGGATGGACCGACAAAGGCTGAAACCGACCTATGGAAGTTTCTAGAAGTTTCCTCAAAGATTTATGGAAAAATCATCGGAAAAATAAAAAGACCTTTTGTCCCACATCGAAACTTAGGTTGCCTAGGGCTTAGGTTGTCTTAGTATAAATAGGGATCGATCCCTAGCTCTTGTAACAGATTATAAGACGTTTTACGCATTCAATACATTATAGCAATTAAAGAGCATGAACAGTTTTTCAGAAAAAGTTTACAAAAAAAATATTCGGAAAATTTATCTTGAACAGTCTTTCGAAGAAAACATCACCAAAAACTTTTCCGGAAACACTTAAGTTTTTCCCGAAAACAGAAGGAAATAAAGAGGGGAGCATGCAAGTCAAAAGTGACCGAGCTGGACGAGCAGCATGCTGTCTACCGTCCAGCTCGGTACAAATCTGCTTGCCAAGGTCAGCATTTAGGACGTGAATGCTCCTTCCTTACAGTCAGCTCGGTAGACTTGGTGGGGAAGTTGGTTTCGTACGAAGATTTCTGGAAAAACTTATCTTGAACAGTTTTCCGGAAAAAACTTTACTAAACATCCAAAAACTTATCTTCAACAGTTTTCCCGAAAAACTTTATTAAAAACTCCATAAAACTTATCCTAAACAGTCTTTCGGAAAAACTTTTACGAAAAATCTCCAGAAACACTTAGAGTTTTTAACGGAAGATGCTCACAAGCCAAAACTGGCCGAGCTGGATGGTCAGCATGCTGCCTGCTGTCCAGCTCGGTAGGAAATGCTGTCCAAAGTCAGCATTCAGCACATGAATACTCCTTCCTGCCATCCAGCTTGGTAGACTTATTGGGCAAGGTGTTTTCATACGAAAATTCTCGGAAAACCTTATCTTGAACAGTTTTCCCTGAAAACTTTACTGAACTCCTAAAAAAACTTATCTTAAATAGTTTTCCAGAAGAACTTTATTAAAAACTCCGAAAAACTTATCCCAAATAGTCTTTCGGAAAAACTTTTACGAAAAATCTCCGGAAACACTTAGATTTTTTAAAGGAAGAGGTTCATAAGCCAAAACTGGCCAAGCTGAATAGTCAGCATGATGCCTGCTGTCCACTTCGGTAGGATATGCTGTCCAAAGTCAGCATTCAGTACACGAATATTTCTTCCTGCCATCCAGCTGGGTAGACTTGGTGGGCAAGGTGTTTTCATACGAAAATTCTCGGAAAACCTTATCTTGAACAGTTTTCCGTAAAAACTTTACAAAACTTCCAAAAAACTTATCTTAAACAGTTTTCCAGAAAAACTTTATTAAAAATTCTGAAAAACTTATCCTAAACAGTCATTCGAAAAAACTTTTACGAAAAATCTCCGGAAACACTTATAGTTTTTAAAGGAAGAGGCTCATAAGCCAAAACTGGCCGAGCTGGACGGTCAGCATGCTGCCTGCTGTCCAGCTCGGTAGGAAATACTGTCTAAAGTCAGCATTCAGTACATGAATGCTCCTTCCTGCCATGCAGCTCAGTAGACTTGGTGGGCAAGGTGTTTTTCATACGATAATTCTCGGAAAAACTTATCTTGAACAGTTTCCCGGAAAAACTTTATCAAAATTCCAAAAAATTTATCCTAAGCGGTCTTTCGGAAAAACTTTTACGAAAAATCTCCGGAAACACTTAAAGTTTTTCAGGGAGATAGCAAACAGGCCAAAATTGGCCGAGCTGGACGGTCAGCATGCTGCCTGCTGTCCAGCTCGGTAGGAAATGCTGTCCAAAATCCGCATTCAGCACATGCGCATCCCACTCTTACGTCCAGCATGGTACATGAGATAATCGGGTTAGTTTCGTGCAAAAAATTCCGAAAAACTTATCGTAAACAGTTTTTCATAAAGAATTAAATAAAAAAAGAAATATATATATATATATATATATATATATAATAATTTTCTCTCCTTTTCGAAAAATTTCTGGAAACATTTAAGTTTTTCCCGAAAAACCTAAGGAATCAAAGAAGGAGAGCATGGGAGCCAAAACTGGCCGAGCTGGACGGTAGGCAGCTGACCGTCCAGCTCGGTAGGAAATACTGGCCAAAGTCAGCATTTCAGCCCATGAACATCCATCCCTTCCTGCCCGCTCGATATTCATGGGTCACGAGTTGCTTTCGCGCGAAAAACTTCCGAAAAACTTATCCTTAACAGTTTTTGGGAAATCCCTTTACGAAAAACTTTCGAAAAACTCTCGAAAAACTTAGCATGACCAGTTTCTCGGAAAAAATTTACCAGAAAATTTGGATATGAACAGTGTTTCGAAACAAATTTCCGCGAAAAAAACTTAACTGAAATGATTTTTCGGAAAGAACTTCTATGAGAAACTTAACTTAAAAAGTTTTTTTCGGAAAAATCTTTTTGGAAAAACTTAACTCGAAAAGTTTTTCGGAAAGATAATTCTAATTCCTTATACGCGTTGCACTCTTTTCCTTTACTACGTTTTTTCCCAAAGGGTTTTTCTTAGTAAAAGGTTTTTAACGAGGCAACATCCCAAGCGTATCATCACGACCGATTCCCACTTCACATACAAGACGCTTAAGCTTCGACAGTCCTTAAAACACACAGACAACATCTACCTTTCCTTGACGGCCTGGTCTCCTTCTCCACCTTGCCAACAGCTCAAGAAACGGTTCAGTCCAATCTCAGATCGGTAGAAAAACTCGCTCTGTCACCAAGAAATATCGTACGAACTTTCAAAAATCGGGGAATCGAAGTTCTCGAGATATGGGGATCAGAACATTTTAGCTCCTTAATCCCGCACTATACCTCTCAATCGCTGCGTCAAAATCATGCTCGATATTGACGTGCTGGGGGCTAAATGTTGGGGTCAAAACCCACATTTTCCAGAATTAACGATTAAAATATTTGAATATCAAAAAAAGTTTCCATATTTATATATGGGTTCGGAGAAAGTTCATTTCGAACCACTTTGTCGATAACTCTGCGAAGAAAGTTTGTCTTTCGGGAGGTTTTCCAAGAAATCGATGAACTCGCAATTTGGCAAATAAAGGACGATCGGCTGGACGAAACACGATAGCTAGCTCGGTATCCCTACCTGCTAGTGATACCGAGCTGGCTGACATCTCTTTGTCATGTTCGGCTGATAATTTCATCCTTTGAATGATTCCTCCGATAAACCGATGAAAGCTACAATTTTTCTAGTGAAAGGCAATTAACCCAGCTTGTGAAACAGCCAGCTCAGTATTTTGGTAGCCAATCCTACCGAGCTGGTCAAGATACATGAGCTGGATGCACGTTTCGCCAAGCATTTGCCACAAAACGTCGATCTGATCAGCACAGAGTAGTCAGAATATGTGTTCAATGATCGAGGTGTATCTTCCAAAACCACAAGGCTTTTGAACATGACACCACTTGGAAACTTTTCTCAACTTAATTTTTAATCTTCCAGAAGAAGAATCAGATCAAACGGAGTTCATACGTGAAAGTTATGCCATCCACAAGTTGGGAGTTGTGGTCCAGCTCGGTACGAAAGCTTGGAGCAACTGGCTGGGTGTTTCCTTCACCAATCCTACCGAGCTGGACGACATATGCCAGTCTGCTCACTAAAATCCACCCTCCTGGCTACCGAGATGGTCGACACCCTTCAGCATACTGAGCTGGACGCATCCCACGACTTATCAGAAGATCTCCTCTCATCCTGTATACCGAGCTGGACGACACCATCGACCTGGAAGCAAGCCAGTTCAGTATTTCCTGCACCCAGGCTACCGAGCTGGACGGTCAGCATGCTGAATGCTGTCCAGCTCGGTAGGAAATGCTGACCGAGCTGGCTGACACTTTTCGTTTCGTTTCGTTTCGCTTCTTTCTTCGTCCTTATTGCCTTTTCGTAAAACATACCAATGTTTTCGTAAGTTTCTCAAAACATCGTGATGTTTCGTCTATCAAACAAACCGGAGAAAACCACTAGACGAGGAACAGAATTGGGATGAGCTGGAAGGATGGACCGACAACGGCTGAAACCGACCTATGGAAATTTCTAGAAGTTTCCTCGAAGATTTATGGAAAAATCATTGGAAAAGGGAAAAGACCTTTTGTCCCACATCGAAACTTAGGTTGTTTAAGGCTTTGGTTGTCTTAGTATAAATAGGGATCGATCCCTACCTCTTGTAACAGATTATAAGACGTTTTACGCATTCAATACATTATAGTAATAAAAGTTCGTTCTCTTTTTGACCTAGTTTCCTTTTTCGATATTTCTCTCTACTTTCTGCTTTCTCTCGCAAGATTCTCGGATCCTCACATTAACTTTACGAAAATACATTGAGATAAATTCCGGTTCCCACAATGTCAAATTTCGACTTGAACTATGCGGTTGGTCAGTCCCTCAATGGCTGCCATGATTTGAGCATATTGCTCACTAGTGTTGTTGTCATTTATGTTATCTCATGACATTGGAAACAGCAGATGATGTGAGTTTATAATATATATTGTTTTGTAAGGATGCAGTAAATATGGACCGAAATAATGAAATAGATATGCAGGAAAATTTAAACGTGATTGACAGTCGTGTTGACTAATTGATGGACTAATTTTACGGAATTAAGAAGTGATTGCACGCGGATTCTAGATATGGAATCTAGATGATTGATTTATTTTTTTATTCGAAGAACAAAATGCAGACGGGGATATTAAAAAAATGATCTAAGGGAAAAAGAGGTTATCGGGTTTTGATCGGAGTTGATGACGGTGTAGTGGTCAGTGTGATCTTGTCCAGTGTAAAAAATGAATCCTAAAACAGAAAACCAAAAAAGTTTCAACGTTCTTTTTTCTTTTATATAGTTTGAAAACAAAACGAAAGAAAATGTAAATCGGACAGAGAACCTTTGAGGTAGGCACTTTGGAGCTTTGATACCAGATAAGGCAAACTCTGTAATGGAGGTTTGCTTGTGGGTGATGGAGACTATCGCCGGTCGTATGGCTCCTGAGGGTTAGCCTATAGAAATGGTCGATGAATTCGCGAAATGGTACGATGGGATCAGTCAGTTGGCCGTACGGCACTCTCCGGTTGATCTGATGATGGTCGGTACGAGTGAAGGGTAGAAATGTTGGTCGCCACACGATCCAATGCAAAGACCATGATAAGACAATGAGAAATCCTGGATTTCTCTAAGGCACAAAGTGCTTTAAGACTTTTCTTATAGAAGAAAGTTCAAGTTTTTATTATCAAAAAGTGTAGAAAATACAAGGCTGCAGTGGGACTTATATAATGTCCGTCAGTTATGCCCTTCGTGGGGTCTTTGTAACAGATTACAATTGATTCTAAGTATGAAAATGTGACGAACATTATGCCTTTACTCGAAATAAAATAAAATGAGGCTAACACTTGCCTTTGAAAATAAATCAAAGAGAAAATAGTGCGATGGTTGGTTAAGGAAATAATTCAAAAAGGAAAAAATTATCTGACTTACTGTGGCGTGATGATCGGGTTGTGATAGGATGAATCTGGTCGGAATAATGGACTTAGGCTTCTGCGCGTATGATAACGAATAAGGAATGTTCGTGTGCAGTGTGCGCGTCCCGTGGTCGGTCCAAATCATGTGAATGATTTGGTCGGTCGAATATTAGTACCAGTTTGAAGTTTTGCTCGGTAGAAAACTGATTTGGTCCGGTAGAAATTAAGTTCGGGCCGAGGGAAATTGGTTTTTGCTCGATGGTTGCGCGTCTCGGGTAAGTCGTGGAATGATGGTCGGTAGTTGGCCCAATATTTGACTCGCGTGACACGATGTTTTCTGTTCCCGTGACGCTATCAGAAATTGGTCCGATGTTTGGCCCAATCGCATTTTGATGATTGGTTGGCGCGTCCCGAGAATTACCCACGTCTCGATACTTGGTCCTCACGTCTCGATGCTTGCATTCCGCGTCTCGGTGATCCTCGCTTGTCTTCCGATAGAGCTCAGTCACGTCCCCATGATCCTGATCCGTGTCTTGATAGTCTTTGATCATGTCCTGATACTCACTGCTTGTGTCCCAATACTCGTCGTCCGCGTCCCGATGGCTTTTGAACACGTCTCGATAGAATTTTCCCGCGCCCCAATAGTATTTCTGCTCGGCTCGGCTAGGTTTCTTGACCTTAAAAATACTCATCTGAGTTAATCTTTCGGTCATGTCGCCAACCTCTTTGTGAGCGATTAGGTTTGCCACGACTTCATTGAAGTTCTCTTGGAGTGTCCTTGCGCCTGATCGTGTCATTGGCCTTTACCGCATGGTTGGAAAGGTCTTGAGTGGGGCTTCTAGACTTGATTCAGTTTGTGGATTTCCATCACCAAGGGATACAGTTTTTTGTCATAAGTGGGGTAATTCACCGTGGCTCCACCAAGTTTTTCACTGAAGTATGCGACCGGTCTCTTTTCCTGCTTCAACACAGCACCAATACCCACGCCTGAGGCATCACATTCAATTTCAAATGTCTTGGAAAAATCAGGGAGAACAAGTAATGGAGCTTGGGTTAACTTCCCTATTAATGTTTGAAAAGCTTCTTCTTGAGCTTGCTCCCATTTAAAACCGACACTCTTCTTGACCACCTCAGCGATTGGACAGCGATGGTGCTAAAGTTTTGCACAAACCTCTGGTAAAAACCTGCCAGCCCATGGAAACTTCGGACTTCAGTGATGGTCTTTGGACTACGCCCGTCCCGGGTAGCTTTAACCTTTTCCTCATCAACTCGTAGTCCATCTGCACTACACCAAATCCTAAGAAGACCACGTTATCTGTCCCAAAAGAGCATTTCTTGAAATTAGCATACAACAGTTCTTTTCTAAGAACTTCAAGCACCAAACGCGAGTGTTGCTTGTGTTCTTCTAAACCTTTGCTATAAATAAGAATATCATCAAAATATACAACCACGAAGTGACCAATGAAGGCTCTCAAGACATGGTTCATAAGACGCATAAAGGTGCTAGGTGCATTTGTCAAACCGAACGGCATAACCAACCACTCATACAAACCTAGCTTAGTTTTAAATGTAGTCTTCCATTCATCAACCTTTTTCATGCGAATTTGGTAATAACCACTTTTTAAATCTATTTTTGAAAACACAGATGATCCATGTAATTTATAAGGCATGTCATCTAGCCTATGAATGGGATGTCTATACTTTACCGTGATGTTATTAATTGCACGGCAGTCCACACACATCCTCCATGACCCATCTTTTTTTGGAATCAAAAGTACAGGTACCGCGCAAGGACTGATGCTTTCCCTGATGTATCCTTTGTCCAGAAGCTCCCCAATAAGTTTCTGAAGTTCCTTGGTTTCCACAGGATTAGTTCTGTACGCTAGTCGATTTGGCAGGGTAGCCCCAGGAACAAAATCTATTTGATGTTCTATTCCCATGACTGGTGGTAATCTTTTCGGATTTTCCTCGGGAAAAACATCAGAAAATTCCTGCATGATATCCTTAAGATCACTCGGAAGCTCCGGTGCAAGGTCAGAAGATGCCATGAGTGTTTCCTTATAAACCAAAAGAAGAAAAAGAGTCTGAGAAAACAGATTTTTTTCTTACTTCACTTTGCTTGGACAAGAAATTGGAATTTTTCTTTGCCAATTTCTGTTCATCAGTGGCGTCGGTAGCTTCGAGACTCTTTTTCAGCAGAAGTTGGTCTTGATGGACTTCGGCAGGCGAGAGAGTGACCAATGTGATTTTATTGCCATCGTGGTCGAAAGAATGGCGGTTCTTGAAACCATCGTGTATCGCTTTCTTATCGAACTGCCATGATCGACCGAGAAGGATGTGGCTCGCGTCCATCGGAAGGACATTACAAATGATCTCATCACTGTATCGACCAATCGTTATCGAAACCATTACCTGTTCTGTGACATGCAATTCGCCTGCATCGTTCAGCCATTCGAGTTTAAAGGGTCGCGGGTGGGGACGCGTCTTGAGACCGAGTTTCCTGACAAGAACATCACTAGCGACGTTAGTACAGCTGCCCCCATCAATGATCAAAGAACAAATTTTATCTTGAACAAAGCAATGAGAATGAATTAAATTCTCCTTTTGTTCGGTCTCCTCTGTTTTTGGCTGGACGTTAAGTATTCTTCGGGTGACCAAAAGCTGGCCCTGGGCCGGGTAGTCAAACTGATCATCGTCCGGGTCCTCATCAAAGATCGGGCCATCGATCTTTCCTTCTTCTTCCGACTCGATTTCTCCATTCTCTCGAATGATCATAGTCTTTTGGTTCAGGCAACAATTTGCATAATCCCCTATTCCCTGACATTTAAAACACCTAATATCTCGAGTTCTGCTCGTGGTTCCCACGGCTTTGCTTTTGTCAAAACAAGAAGAAGAAGTGTTAGTCTTAAAATCGAAAGAAACTGGAACCGAAGACTTACCTTTGTCCGGGTAGGAAGACTTGGCATGCACGACATATGATGGCTTTGAGAAACCCTTCCTCTTTGACTGTTGCTCCAACAGGATGGCCTTATGCAACATTTCTTCGATACTCTCATAATCTTCCAACCCCATGCGGTCCTGAACTTCTCTGTTTAGACCACCTACGAACCGCGCCATAGTTAGATCAAGGGTTTCTTCAATATCAGCCTTGATCATCATGATCTCCATCTCCTGAAAATACTCTTCTACGCTCTTAGTTCCATGGTTGAGCCATCTGAGCTTTTGATGAAGTTCTCGGGCATAGTGATTTGGTATGAATCTCTTCCTCATCAGCGAGGTCAGTTCTTCCCACGTAGATATAGGACCTCCACATGTTCGTCTCCTGAGAAGCACACTTGATCATACCAATTAATAGCATAGCCAGTAAACTCAGCTGCGGCCAGCCTAACCTTTTTCATTTCCGAAAAGTTTTGGCAATCAAAAATAAGTTCCATTTTTCTTTCCCATTCAAGATATGCATCTGGGCCATTTTTACCACTAAAGGTAGGAATTTTAACTTAAGGCTACTTAGGCCATCATCCACTCGTTCAGTTCTTCTAGCAAAAGGGTTCACATTACCTTGCTCTCGGTTTCGGTTACCTCTTCTGTTTCGGACATGTGAACGATCCTCCTTAAAGCCCACGCTCTTTTTGATAACTTCGGTCAGAGGGGCTGCGATAGTGCTGAAGTCCCTTACAAAGCGTCGGTAAAAACCAGCCAGGCCGTGAAAACTTCGCACCTCTCCCATGGTTTTAGGACTCGGCCAGTCCTTGATTGCCCGGACCTTTTCTTCGTCCACTCGCAAGCCATCTGCAGCAACAATAAAACCTAAAAAGACAAGTTGATCTGTTCCAAATGAACACTTTTTAAAATTGGTAAACAATATTTCCCTCCTAAGAACTTCGAAGACCAACTTCAGATGATCAGTGTGATTTCTGCTATAAACCGTAATGTCATCAAAGTATACAACCACGAAATGACCAATAAAGGATCTCAACACATGATTCATCAAACGCATGAATGTACTAGGAGCATTGGTTAAGCCAAAAGGCATTACAAACCATTCATACAAACCTAGTTTTATTTTAAAACCAGTTTTCCATGCGTCACCCTCTTTCATTCTGATTTGGTGATAACCACTTTTTAAATAAATTTTTGAAAACAAAGCAGACCCATGCAACTCGTCTAACATATCATCAGCCTAGGTAATGCAAATACACAAACTGAATCAAGTCCAGCAGCCCCAGTCAACACCTTCCCAACCATTCGGTCAAGGCCAATGACACGATCAAGCGCAAGGACACTCCAAGAGAATTTCAATGAAGCCGTGGCAAACCTAATCGCTGACAATAAGGTTAACGACCTGACCGAAAGATTAGCTCAGATGAGTATTTCTAAGGTCAAAAAACCTAGCCTGACCGAGCAAAAAGACTATCGGGACACGGGAAAATTCTATCGAGACACGTTCAACAACCATCAGGATGCGGGCAGTTATTATCGGGATGCGGACGACGAGTATCAGGATGCAGGCAGTGAGTATCGAGACGTGATAGAAGACTATCGAGACACGGACCAGGATCATCGGGACGTGACTGAGCTCTATCGGAACACAACCGAGGATCACCGAGACGCGGAATGCAAGCATCGAGATGTGAAAAGCAAGTATCGAGACGCAGGTAATTCTCATCGAGACGCAGGAAGTTCAAATGTCGAACAAGACCATTCTCGGGACACGGCAACCAACCATCGAGACACGACTGGGCCAAACATTAGACCAATTTGTGATCGAGTCACGGGAGCAGAAAACAACGGGCCATGCGAGTCAAATATCAGGCCAATTACCGAGCATCGTTCCACAACTTACCCTAGACGCGCAACCATCGGGCCAAAACCAATTTCCCTCGAACCGAACTTAATTTCTACCAGACCAAATCAGTTTTCTACCGAGCAAAACATCAAACCGGTAATAATATTCGACCGACCAAATCATTCACATGATTTGGACCGACCACAGGACGCGCACACTGCACACGGACTTTCCTTATTCGTTATCACAGGCGCATAAGCCTAAGTCCATCATTCCAACCAGATTCATCCTATCACCACCCGATCATCACGCCACAGTAAAACAGATAATTTCTTCCTTTTCGAATTATTTCCTTGACCAACCATCGCACCATTTTCTCATTTTATTTTATTTCGAGTAAAGGCATAATGTTTTCCACATTTTCATACAAGAATCAATTGTAATCTGTTTCAAAGACCCCACGAAGGGCATAGCTGACGGACATTATATAAGTACCACTGCAGCCTTGTATTTTCTACACGTTTTGATAATAAAAACTCGAACTTTCTATTATAAGAAAAGTCTTAAAGCACTTTGTGCCTTAGAGAAATCCGGGATTTCTCATTTTCTTATCACGGTCTTTTCATCGGATCGTGTGGTGACCAACACTACCTCCCTTCGCTCGTACCGACCATCATTAGATCAACCGGACAGTGCCGTACGGCCAACCGACTGATCCCTTCTTACCATTTCACGAATACATCGACCATTTCGATAGGCTAACCCGGAGGAGCCGTACAGCCGGCGATAGTCCCCATCACCGATAAGCAAACTTCCGTTCCGGAGTTTGCAATACTAGGGATAGGATGCCTATACTTTATCGTGATATTATTGATGGCTCGGCATGCTACGCACATGGGCCAGGTACCGTCTTTCTTTGGCACGAGAAGGACAGGGACTGCACATGGGCTTAGGCTTTCTCTGATACTCTTTGTCTAAGAGTTCATTAATCTGCCTCTGTAGTTACTTGGTCTCTTCTGGATTGGTCCGGTACGCGGGACGGTTAGGTAGAGAGGCTCCCGGGACCAGATCAATTGGTACTCTATTCCTCTGATCGGAAGTAACCCACTAGGGTTTTCTTCTGGAAATACATCAGTACCGTAAAATCATAATTCTTATATCTACCAGCAGAAACGTCAGTACCATAAAACTTTTCAGAACAACAGCTTCACAAGAACTTATGGTTCTTCTTCCTATCTGAAACCACCTCCACCAACTTCAGAAAGTAAGATGGAATATATGTTTGAGCAAGTGTTCGAAGGCCAAACTAAAATGACAGTGGACTTCAATGAAATGATGGATGCTATGTAGTCTGATTTCAATGGGAAGTTTGAATCTTTGAATGCCCATGTGAAGAAGCTGAACGCCCTGATATCAACCCAAGACATCATGTCAGTGCCATTATGGTTAGGAGTCGTGAAAATCTCGTAGAGATTTCACAGGTTGGTAAAAAATTTGAGTCTACGGATGAGGTGCCGATCAACACCCCAGCAAAATCGAGCCGGCTCGTCACTTTGGATGGAGTGCCGATCGACAAGAACAGTGCCAATCGGCAAGAACGGTGCTGATCGACACCAGGTTGGTGGCGATCGACACCCCAGTAGAATTCAAAATTCTTCGGGTTCAGATGGACCGAAATCGACCCTTGTCGACACGGAGGACTCGACACCAACACTTAGTGGCGATCGACACCACACATGTGGCGATCGACACCATACTCGTACACAACCCTTTTCTCCCAAAATTGCATCCCAAGCTGATAATATTGCCTACAAACCCAAGATACCTTTCCGAAAGGCTAAGAAGTCTAAACATGAGATAGAGGAAGCCAAATGCAAAGCTATAATGGATAAGATATTAATTGAGATGCCTCTGGTTGATGCTGTCAAGTTGTTACCTCCACTCAAGAGGTATGCTAAAAGGATGGTTGCAAATAATATGTGTCCTGAGGAAGCAGCATTGCATACAAAGGACATCAGTTCAATTCTTTTTAAAAAGACAGTCTTAAGGAAGGAAAGGAAAGACAGAGTCTCAGAACAAGTCAGTGCCATGATCCAGGGGGTTTTGTGCTAAATTGCTCCATCTCAGCTGAACGATTTCATCATTATTTTTGTGATCTCGGCTTCAGCATCAACCTTATGCCTCATTCAATTGCTGTAAGACTGGGGTTGACTGACTTCAAGTCCACAAGGATCCATCTCATCCTAGATGATTTCTCCAATAAAATTCCAGAAGGAGTCTTAGAGGATGTTCCACTTCTGATTCCAGGATGCACAATTCCCACTGACTTCATGGTTTTGGAATATAGTGAAGAGCCTCAGGATCCCCTTCTTCTTGGAAGGTCCTTTTTAGCTACAGCTGGAGCTATCATTGATATCAGAGAAGGACAGATAGAGCTTGATTAGGGTAGTAAAATCATGACCTTTGATATGAACAAGCTGAGGAGGAAGCCTATCATTGATGTTCAAACCATTTTTGTAGAGGTTGCAATGGATGACAACTCAAAAGCAGGCATCCAATTGACATTACTGCTGGGTATGTCAAAGAGTTGGAGGTTGCTGAACAAGTAAACATCCTGAGTGTTCAAGAGGGACTTGTTAAGACTTCCAAGAAAGATGATGGGCTGGATGATTGGAGTAAGGATTGTCTTGTAAGCGGTATAATGGAAATTGAAGGTCGGGATACAGATAAGGTGTGGGAGGATGATATATTTGTGATAGAAACTAAGATTTCAGAGCTGACATGCAGATAAAGTGTTGAAACCCGAGATGCAGGAATGGTGTCGGTCGACACCACCATGGGTGGCGATCGACACCCCCCACAGACTAAACCAAAAACACTTAAATCACAAAATCTTCAAAGGGGTTTTAATGCTATAAAATTAAGAGCTGTTTCAAAAGTGGAAAAACTGTCTCACAGTTAAGTAAACTACGAGACTATCGTAGAGTGTTTGTGTCTTCTTTTCATGTTTCTGCCTCCCTCCTGAGGTAGTGTCACAACCAGAGTCAAATCCCTCCCTCCTGCTGTTCCTCACTTCCTTGGTAGATCTCATGCACCAAATGCTTATACACAACCATGGATGATGAGATATTCTACCCCCAGGAATTCATTGCCACTTTCTGATGCACCTTCTGTCTGATCCGTGATCACGTCAAGCTAGTGACTTTAAAGAAGCGCTTGGTGGGAGGCAACCCACTGGTGAGTCTGTACATATGCTTACTTTTTGTTTTATTTTCATATGTTTGGTTTTGGTTTTTCTTGTTTCAGTTTTTTTGGGAAAAAAAAAGAGAGGGAAAATACGGACTCAGTGTCGATCGGCACCACCTCTGGGTGGCAATCGACACCAGGGCGATACGCACGAGGTAAGTGTTTCTATTTAAACTCAGGCTGATTTCTCCTTCTTCCCCATTTCTCTTCTTCTTGAAAACTCTCCCCATTTTTAATAACTTCTTCGATTTTTCACCGAACTGAGTGATTCAAAAGCCTAACTTGCTTGGATTCTCACCCTATTGCCTAATCTACTACTCATTTGTCCGATCTGCAAGGTATGGTCACTGAATTCTCATTATTTTGAAGTTTTTAGGGCTTTCATGAGATTTTGGGAAATTGGAGTTTAGAAGTGCTTCTAGAACTATTTAGGATGGATGGATTGTTGGTTTAGGTGTTCTGAACACTTGTGTATGATACTGTCTTGATTTTGGCTGAATTCTACTATTGCCCGAAATATTCATGATCCGCGATTGGTGCCGATCAGCACTAGCCTTGGGTGGCGATCGACGCCTTGATGGGGTGACAATCAGCGCTTTCCTTGGGTGGCGATCGGCACCACGTGTGTTGTTCCAGGAATTTGACTAACATATGAGTATTCTGTGTTTGACTTTTGTCTTTGGTTTGCAGATGACTTCGCGCAACAAGAGGACACGAAACGCCACAGCTGAAGCATTTACTTCCGCACCTGCTGGTTCTCAGCATCCTTTGCCTAAATCGGAAGGAGCTCCAATCCTAGTGGAGAGTAACTGGGATCTTTCACCCGCAGAGGAGATTGCCAAAGGCGACTGGAAGTTGCAACCGTTCCTTGACACTTGGGATGACTACGACGCGTTATTCTACAATGTGTGGCTTCATGTCGACATTCAGCCCACTCGCTTCATTGACTCTGCGACTGTTCGCCAGTTGGGGATCCAAAGTGACATGCACTATCTTATCGAGACATTGGGATTGGGCACCATGGCGACGAAAACCTACAATCTCTACCCCGACTTGGTCCGTCAGTTTGTTGCCACCATTCGTGGATACTACCAGAACGAACGGAGGAAGAGAGCATCCGAGGGCACCCTCACATTCTTTGCACAGGGTCAGAGAACCACATTTATCCCGAGTACGAGGCTGCGATCCTCCCCGCCCATTTCACCTCTCAGAGCAGGATTTGGGAGCTGTTTGGTACTGTACTTACACCAGTAAGCAGTCCACACAGTCTGACATCCGACATCCGCTCATCTGCTACCTTGCTCGAGCCATTGGTCACATCATCTTCTGAATGACGGAGGTGAACAAGATGCGAGTTGCTGAGCTCATATTACTCTTCTGTGCTCTTCGGGAGATTGTTGCGGGGGAGCTTGAGGTAGAGCCTGACCATGAGGTCAACCTTGCTGCTGTATTCGCCAAGCATCTGACCACACTGAAGACGAAGGCGTTTACCTCCACTTCCAAGGGGAAGACAAAGTACATATGCAGCCTGCTCACACCCATCTTTCAGCATCTTGGGATCTCTCTTGCCCCTCACACCATAGTGACACAGCGCTCCTACATGGATGACGACTATCTCACCAATGCAAAGTGGTTCCAGGGTGATCTGTTATGGAGCTACAGGGATGATGATGGACATCACTTGGTTCAGCTGCCAAACCTTACGGAGCTTCGTGGGGACTTTTCTCGTCTCGAGTTTCTGCCAGACACTCGTGTTCGTCGTGCTATCCCTCCACCTCATCGGGCTCCGAGGCCTGTCTGTAGGTCATCTTCTCGAGCCACTACTTCCTCTGCTGCTAATGATGCTTCAGTTGATGCTGGTGATGCCTACTGTGCTTCGTTGCCTCCTTTCCTTGCGGTTCCTGACGCCCCAACCCCTGAAGTATCAACAGTTCATGATGGGTACCATGAGTCTCTGGTGGGCTCACCACTGTTGTCCTCCACGTTCACATTTCCCTCCACCTTGAGTGATTGATGAGGTTCCTACTGATGATGATGATATGGAGGATGCTTATGGACGAGATGTTGCAGATGATTTTGAGGAGTCGCAGGAGATCTGAGTGTTCCTCTCTCTCTTTACTGGTTTATATTTTCTTTGTCTTCTTTTTATTTCTATGTATGTGAGTCATTAGATTTCTGTTTTGTTTTGAGTCTGTTTGTCAGTATTGTTTCACTTTATTGAACTTTTGAGATTTTTTTTTTGTTGATGCTTTTTAACTTGTTTGTGAGTGATTTGACAGAGCTAACATAGAGAAATTTGTGTTCAAGTTCAGTTTTTGGATCCTCATTCCGGAGTTATTTACGTGAGTGTTGACTTTCGCCCTTGGTATCGATCGACACCACTGCTTGGTGGCGATCGACACCCATCACATATTCAGGCAAGACTTTCTTTTCTCTTGATTTTAGCAAACTTTATAAATTCTTTTCACCAAGCTCAGGCTAGGTAACACTGCAGACAGTGTTATTCAAGTCTGGGGGACGTAGTTGCTGACATTGTGTTTGTTTTTGGTGTCTGTTTCAGTCAATTTTTTCAAATTAGTTTTATTGAGTCAAAATTTTGTTGGGCATTATGAACTTTTTTTGGAACTAACCATCTTGACTGCATTTAGTGACCATTCTCACAGCCATTGATAGCAGTTTTGGTGATATGAAAACCCAGAGATGATTTGATCTACCTATGTCCCTACATCTGTTTGAGTATTTGAAGGATTCTGAGCTTGCCTAACACCTAATGAACTTAATTTCTCTCATATGGGGGCTTGGTATACCTTGGATCGGATTCCTTGTTCAGGTCTGAAATAGCTGGTTTGTGATTATGGTTTACCTCTCTCTTCCCTTCAATTCTCTAAAAAAAAATAGTTAATGGTCTAAAAAAAGGGATCAAGGATTTTGATGGTAATCTCATTGGTATTATTTGTTTCATACGGACTAGATTTGGAGCATTCAGTCGATAAAAAAAAAATGATACCCTAGTAGGGAAATATCGACTGAATGAAAATGAGAAAAGAGAGAGGTAAAACTTGAAGCAAATTTTTCTTATAATCAGAAATTGAACAGGTAAGGGGCCACGTGTCCTTTAATCGATACTCCCTCGATGAGACTGCACGTTTTACAATTTAAAAAGGCCAGTGATGGTTAATTTAGATATCTTATTGATTGTCAATTGGAATTTGGGATGGTTGATAAGTCTGGGGGGAAGTAGTTGATGTTCTATCTAAACTTGGTCCTGTTCGATGTGGCTTACAAAAGTGTTGGTTGGTCCGGGATTCTAAAGAGTTGGTAAGTTCCCATTGTTTTCAAACCTCTTCCACAGGTTTAGTCTTCTGTTTTGCGTGAGGGCAAGCAAAAGCTTAGTCTGGGGGAGTTGATATATTGTGGTTTTTACGGTTTTTAACAACAGTATAAGTTGTGCTTTTAGAGATTTCATAGGGTTTTTCGAGTCTTTTGTAAGTTTAGGTACACATTGGACTTTACTGGGGATTCTGGATGGTTTTGGAGCATTTTGACCTTAGTAGCCGAAGTGATCAAGTCGGAGTCAATAAACAGGGTGGGTGTCTATCGACACCACTGCTGAGTGGCGATCAACACCAGACGAAATAACTAATTCTCACGTGCTTTGACAAGTTTGGAGAAAAAAGGAAATTATCCAGAAGATTTGGATATTTGCAAAACAAGTCATTTTCGTGTTTTAGACTATTAGTACCTTTTAGAAATCATTGTTTTAGACTTATCTTATTATCTATCTTGAGAGATTATTAGAGAGCGTTTGGAGAGACAAATCTGAACTCACTTTAGAGAATATTTCGAAGTCCCTTATTTTTTCTATTGATTTTTTAAAGCAATTTATTAAGTTTATGATTATGTTTTCATCAACCATGTGTGAGTAATCTGCTTGTTAGATTTAGGGATTTCTAGGTTTTGATGAATTTTTGAATTGGATTGAATTGTTAGGGTAATTTTATAGATTCTTCCTCTGGATTGATTAATCTTCCTTAAGTCGGTTTTTAGCTCTGGCCGGTCCTTCCTTCCAGCTCGGCCCAATTTTGTCCCTCGTCTTCCGGTTTAGTAGTTTTCTTTGGTATATTTTAAGTTAACGTTTCAATCGTCTTTGATATACGAAACATCGCGATCTTTTGAGAAACTTACGAAAAAATCAGTATGTTCACGGAAAGAACCCGAAGACGAAGACCGCAGAAAATTAGACCGAACGGAAGATGACAGCCAGCTCGGTCTCGCTTGGTGACAGAAGAGCCAAGCTGGCTGCTCCCTGTCCTCTGGTGCATCCAGCTCGGTATCCTGAGAGGTGACAGAGAGCTCATTATACAAAAGGGAGGATAAAACCGAGCTGTATGCATCATGAAAGCCAGCTCGGTATCCAAGCAAGGGGAAATACCGAGCTGACTGCTCCATGCTGACCATTACCGAGCTGGCTGCAATACCCGACTTGTAGATTGCATAACTCCTTCATACGAGCTCAGTTTTATCTGATTCTTCTTCTGCGAGTTTCATAATTTAGCTGATCACATTCTCCAAATGATTTAATGCGCAAAAGCCTTGTCGTTTGGAAGATACACCATGATCATTGAACGTATGTCCTGGCCAGCTTAGTATTCACGGAAGGTGACAGCCAGCTCGGTATCTGGAATGGTGAGGATAAAACCGAGCTAATTGCATGGTGCAGTCAGCTTGGTATCCAGGAGGGAAGGTGATACCGAGCTGACTGCATCATGACAGCCAGCTTGGTATCCTGGCATGGGAAGGTACCGAGCTGACTGTTCCGTGCTGTTCATCGTGGTGTTCTGTGGTACATGCTTGGCAGGATATAGAACCAGCTCGGTATGACAGTCAGCTCGGTATCCCTGGTTGCCCAAAATACCAACTTGGCTGTCCTTCATGCTTGGTTGATTGCCTTTTACTCGAAAAATAGTAACTTTCATCGGTTTATCGGAGAAATCTCCCAAAAGACGAAAGGTTCAGCCGAGCATGTTGAAAAGACGCAGCCAGCTCGGTATCTTGGACAGCAATTGATACCGAGCTGGCTGTCTTTTTCTTTCCCAGTTGATCGTCCTTTGTTCGATGAATCGCGACTTTATCGGTTTATCAGAGATATATCCCAAAAGACGAAAGGATCAGCCGAGTATGTTGAAAAGATGCAGCCAGCTCGGTATCTTGGGCAGGACTTGATACCGAGTTGGCTGTCTTTGTCTTGCCCAGCTGATCGTCCTTTGTTCGATGAATCGCGACTTTATCGGTTCATCAGAAAAATCTCCCAAAAGACGAAAGATCAGCCGAGCATGTTGAAAAGATGCAGCCAGCTCAGTATCTTGGGCAGGACCTGATACCGATCTGACTGTCCTTGACTTTTCTCCTGGCTGTTTCTCCTCTGAAGACCAAACATTTTATCCTGAAAATCACTTAACAAACAGATTAGCAAATCAAAAATCTCTCACTCTCACAAGTGTTTATCCTCACCCACTCAAGTGTTTTGCTCTCTTAATTTTTTTTTGTTAACACAAGTTGTTTCTCTCAATGTTCCAAGCAAACAAATTCAGTAACTTTAGCAAGGAAATTCCAAACACCAAACGGCAAAAAAAAAAAGATAAAGAGGTTGCAAGATTTTTGGTGGGAATTTGCATTAACCAATTTAAGCTGGATTTCTCTTCAGCCCCCAAAATCGTTTGATCTTTCTTTTATATATATATATATATATATAATATGAAACCTAGAGATGTTTCACACGAAATTCCTTTTTTTTTTTAATAAATCAAAACGAAAATAGGAAAGAAGAACCCAAATCCCCTATTCTTAAGATAGAAAGATAAGAGATGTGTTTAACAGAATTTTGTGATGAAGAGAAGAGAAGATGAAAAAGAAAATTGATAGAAATGAAATACCCCTTCAAGTGTTGCTCTGATACCACATGATGAGTCGTAAGCCAAGGGTTTAGCTTTCAGCACGGTGAGGGGTAGTTTTTAATCCGGAAGCTACTAGCTTCGTGTGGCCTGGTGGATAGATCGTAGGGTCGCACTGAGGTTGCGGAATAGCTCCACATATTCCCGAGTCTCCAAGTGTCTAGATATGATGCAGTAGACCCACTTAAGAGATTGATTAATGAATGAAATACCCTTTCAACCAACAAAGAAGAACACGATGAACCAAGAGAAAGATCTCAAAGATTTTAATAATAAGAAGTCCTGAGTAACTCCCAAATGAGTCCGATCCAAGGTGAATCTGACTCGAGACAAGTCATTCTTCTGGTCTTTTTCCTGGAGAAAATGCTCTTTAACCTCCATTTTCCCGAGTGGATTGTTCACCTCATGCTTATGCCCCACCATTGCTCTGTTTTCTTGGTGAGCGTCCCCAGATTCTTATCACGTCTTGTATCATCCTGAGTCATGTCTCCATGCTGTCAAAATGCAATGTTCAGCGGCGCATCAACGCGGGTAATGACTATCGGGTCGCGGACGAGAATCATCGGGACGTAATCGGTCTCGATCGGAACACAGACGAGGATCATTAAGACACGGGTTCCGAGTATCGGGACGCGGGAGACAAACATCGAGACGTGGAAGCCAAGCATCGAGACACGGGCAATTATCATTGAGACGCGGGTAATTCAAACCCCAGTCAAGAATATTATCGAGATGCGCCAACCAATGACCGAGACACGATTGGGCCAAACATCGGGCCAAATATTGACCTAGCCACAGATGAAGAAATCATCGGGATAAAGGACTCAAACATCGGGCCAACTTCCGAGACAACCCATCAACAGTCCACGACTACCCTGGGACGTGCAACCATCGGGCCAAGCTCAATTTTCAGCGGACCAAACTCATTTTTCCTCGGGCCAAACCCATTTTCCACCGAGCAAAACACTAGCCCACCTAAAATATCCGATCGACCAAATCATTCACATGATTTCGACCGACCAGGGGACGCGCACAGTTCACACGGATTTTCCTTATTTATCATCACACGCGCATAAGCCTAAGTCTACAATTCCGACCAGATTCACTCCATTCTTCACCGATCATCACGCCACGGTAACTCAGGTAATAAGTTCCTTTGATTTCTTTTCTTCATTAACGTTTGAATCTTTTTCTCTATGATTTATTTTTCTATGGCAAGTGTTAGCCATTGAGTATTTTAATTCGTAGAGTAAGGCATTATGATCGCCATTTTTATAGTTTAGACATAAATATGTAATCTGATTCAAGTCCCCTCGAAGGGCATAGCTGACAGACAATATATGTCCCACTGCAGCCTTGTACTTTTTTACACAACATTGATAATAAAAACTCGAACTTTCTTCTAAAGAAAAGTTTTAAAGCACTACGTGCCTTAGAGAAATCCGGGATTTCTCATTGTCTTATCACGGCCTACGCGATCAGACCGTGTGGCGACCATCACTTCCACCCATCGCTCACAACTGACCATCCTTTAATCAACCGGAAAGAGCCGTACGGCCAGTAGATTGGTTCCATCGACCACCTCACGTTACCTCGATCACTTCTATCAGACTAACCCGCAGGAGCCGTATGGCCGGCAATAGTCTCCATCGACCATAAAACAAACCTCAGTTTCAAGGTTTGCATTACTTACCGTACCGCACATGGTCCGACACGAGCCACCATAGAGAAACCTCTGGAACTACAATCAAATGACAACTTTCACCAGGCCATATTTGTTATTCACCGTCCAACTTGGCCATATATTGAGATTGCTTGAGTCAGATTGCCCATGGCACGGACAGGAATTAGAAATGATCGAGACAGCATCAGTTCGGACCGTACCAGAATCAAGTAACGAGCGGAACCGCGACCTGATGACAATTTCACTCGGACCAAATTTGTTCTTCACCACCCAATTTGGAGAGATAAAGATTTGTCTCGAGTAACAATTCACTTTGCTCGGGATAAACCCATCGATTGCCAAGACTTCAGCATTCCCGACCACACCGTGTCCGGTGCACCTATCGCGTCCCGATCCGACAGGGCTAAAACTCGATGTTTAGCATCCGACTTCATTTGGCGTGATCCAAACGTATTTACTCTGGGGCAAAACTTCAGTATCCTTTCATATGGAGATATGATGAAGTTCGATCATGGCACGTTCCCTTTTGACCGAGCCAAACTTATTTTGCCCGACGATAATCATGTTTTGCCAAGCCACATGCAGAATCACCGGGCTAAACATGGACACGCAAGTAGCTCAAGGGTCAGTCAACCAAACCACGCCAATTTGGAGCTGAAGAGTCATATTTGACCATCTGAAGGGTTTTTTTTACTAGAATTCACTTCTTGGTTTCCCTTTACATTTTCTATGGATTGTTTTCACAAAAACAATTATTCCTTTGTATTTTCTTTTATTTATAAGTGGCATTTCGTCCATACTAATAAAATAACCCTTTTCTTTGTCAAAACCTTGTTTACTTTTAGAGCGAAATCTCATTGTTCATTGCTGAACATTTATATTGCTTGGTGAGTCATATCCAAACAACAAACCTCCTTTTTCTGTCTTGGTGCGTCATATCCTTGGCCAAAAGAGTGGGAATATCAAAGGTCTTCTTCAGCCTTTGTGCGACCTTTCAGTCCACATCAATTTCCCCTGAATGCTAGTAGCTTCTTGGTGGAATTCCTATCTTCCATACCCGTTAAGAGAGATCCTGTTTCATGATGTATCAAGTGGTATCAGAGAAACTCTCTGCTGGTATCTCTATCTCTTCATCTTCTCATTTGTTCATCTTCTCATTTGTTCATCTTCTCATTTGTTCATCTCTCATCTGTTCATCTCTGTAACAAAAAAAAAAAAAAAATCCAAAAATTCTTTTCTTTCTATCTTGAATCTGGAATCCCGTCCATCCTCTTTATTAATTAAAAAAAAAATCAAAAAAAAATCAAAATTTTTGAAAATGGCTAAAGAGAAATCCAGTCTAGAGGTGGTTAAGGTGGATTTCAAAAAAAAATCTTGCAATCTATCTAGCTTCTCTTCTTTCTCCCTTGTTGTTTAGGTTGCTTGCTGAGTTTGATTGGATTTGTTCACTTTGAACCTTGAGAAAATCTTTGAGTGACCAAACAAATCGAGAGAACACACTTGTGAGGATATTTTTTTTCTGCTAATTTTGTTTGCTACTTTTGCAGAATATACCAAGGGAAAAACGCCTCGAAGAAATATTTTACCTCTAATTTGTTTGCTCATTTTACAGGTTAAGATATTTCGGTATCTGAAGAAGAGTAGCAAGGAGCAGAATTCACAACAAGGAGTTTTCCATTCACCATCTAAAACCTTGTTGGATAGTATGAAGTCAATTTATAAGAAAAATAATCATTTGGTTATTGATGAGTTTTATAATATGCAGGAAAGGCCACGCCTAAAGAGAGCACATCAGGAGTCTAAATGGAGAGCCAGAGATGAATTCAAACCATCCAAAGCAGAAGAAGAACACGTTCTCAGCCTTGGTGATCAAAGGAGTTCCCTTAAAGCTAAACAGCTTCAGAACAGGCTGAGGAGACAAGAGCAATTTGAAAAATTGCAAAACCAGTTTCTGGAAACACTTATGACCGTGGAGAATAGCCACAAGGAGAGTGCAAACCCACGCCAATCACTGAGTTTTGGAACTGCCCAACCAATTTTCATCATCACAAAACCGAAACGTATCTCTAAATACTCTGTTTTGGAGAATATTGCTGATCTATCTTGTTTGTGTCAAGACAGGGTATCAAATTCAGGAGAAAGACCCAGCCAGGACGTCAATGAGCTAGAGCACGTGCCTATTGTGTTTAATGAAGAAGCTGAGAGCATCACTGAAGAGCAAGAAGAATTCTCAGATGCATTGCCAATCTTTGATGAGTATGAAGTTAAATTGGAGAGTTTGACATCTGGTGAGGATACGTTTGATTTTTCTTCTTCTGAATCTGATTTTTCTCTTTAATACAAACCAACTTGTGATGAACTTACCTGTTTTAAACCGGAGCTGCCGAGTTTTAGTAATTTTATTTCACAGGTTCAAGAAGAGAGCTATGCAGAAAAATCACAAGAGAGTTTGCTAAAGAAAGATGTCTTTGAGCAGCCAACAAGCTATGAACCAAAATCCGACCTAAAGTCATTTCCTTATGACTATCTTAAGCACTGTAAGGAACTTGAATTGGTTAGGAAAGATCATGATTTGTTTGTGTTGCTTTCTGCTCATGAAGAAAAACAATTTTTGATAAATTGATCTGACCCTTTGAAACACTTATTCATGAGAATTTCTGTTTCCCAAAATGTGTTTTGTTTGATAAATTTCGTGAGTTTGATTTTTCATTAGGAGTTTCTTCCCATTAGAACACATTTCAGCTGTTTAGAGCTAACACAGAGTTTGGACTTGTTGAAAATTTTTATATGCTTAAACCAAGTTTTCAAAACGTTTTGGGTGATCTTAGCACTGCCTTCAGACCTAACTTACTTAGGAAAAGATTTCAAAAATATTTGATTGGAAGTGATAAAAATTCTCTGTTTTATGAACAATTTTCTGAATTGGAACACATCGCTTCATTTTCTAGGAAAGAGTTGCATAAACTGAATTCATTGAGAAAATGCTGTCATATGCTGTGCTGTGGATTTATTTGGTTTCTTAAAATTTGTGAGTCAATCTTTGATTTGTCAGAAAACGTTTTTAAAGAAAGCTTTTCTACACTAAAATAATTGATCATATTTTCTGAAAAAATTTTGTCTGAATTTAGATCATTTCAGGAGATGTCTGAATCTGATTGTTCCTTGAAAAAGTTTTGGTTGAGGAAGCCGCGTGAATTGTATAGAATAAGGGTGATGCAAACCCCAAAACGGATTCCATTCCAACAGCCCCGGGTCATGTCCATTCCAACCATGCAGTCGAAACCAATGACACGCTCAGGCGCGAGGACCCTTCAAGAGAACTTCAGTGAGGCCGTGGCAAATCTGATTGCCAACTAGGAGGTTGATGAACTGACCGAGAGATTAACTCAAATGAGTATCTCAAAAGACAAGAAACCTAGCCTGACCAAGCAAAACGAGCATCAAGACGGAAGGAAACTCTATCGGGACGCGACCAGTGACTACCGGAACGCAGACAGTGAGCATCGGGACGCAGTCGAAGAGTATCAGGATGCGGACCAGGATCATCGGGACGCGACCGAGCTCTATCGGAACACAAACGAGGATCACCAAGACGCGGGAGGCAAGCATCGAGACGTGGACACCAAGTATCGACACGCGGTGACACAATACCGAAATACTTTCTTAAGCTGGTCGGATAATCCTTCCAACGAGGGCTACTAGCACCAAGTTGAAGGCGAGTGGAGATGAAGGGTTTCGCACAAAGTCTATGGATTGACTATGATAATCCTGGTCTTGATCCAAAGGATATACGCAAATGAATCAAGAAAAGAGGTTGATGGATGAACGCACCAGCAACCGAATTTGTCCACGAAGAACAAGAGAAATCACTTCTCAAAGATGGAAAATATTTGATAAAAAGATTGTTATTCGATTGCATGGAAGAACAAAAAGACATATAGTGTTAATTTCAGGTGAAAACGATACATAGAAAACATAAAAGAATACTGAATTAAATAGTAGTCAAATGACTCTTCAATCCACGTGTTTTGGTCAAAATGAACCCTCGGCTACTCACGCGTCTTGGCTAGATGGTTGGCTCAGTCGCTTGGACGACGCATAAGGTTGGTTCATGATGCAGAAGGTTGTCCACTCGAGTCATTTGGGTTATGACATGATCGATCTCTTCTATGAGCTGAAGGAGTCTTATCTTGGAGTTTGTCCCAGAGGAAAACTCCAAATCCCATTAAAGTCTAATTTATCGATCGCTGATCGGGACACGGCTCTATCGGGTATCATACCGGATGGTGTAATGACTCGGGTGTTGACAGTCGAGGAAGTATCAGAAAGTGATGAATCGCAAGCGAAGGATGAGCTTTCAGCATGGTGTGGGATAGATTTTAGATGAGAAGCTACTAGCTTTGGGTGGCCGCTTTTGATGGATCTTAGGGTTGCACTGAGGTTGCGGATTAGCCTCAGATATTCCCGAGTCTCTAAGTGTCTAGATATGACGCAGTAGAACCACTTAAGAGGATTTTGCTCAATGAAATAATATTTCAAGTAACAAGAAAGAACACGAAGAATAAAGAGAAAGATCTCAAGTTTTTATTAAAAAGATAGTCTGATTTTTATTTCATAAGAGATCGAATTCTTATACAAAGAAGTATTTGAAACTAGAAAAGAAGAAATAAATTTTTTTCGGCAAACAAGAGCCATGCAGAGAAAGAACGACCAGAAAAATTAAATTAAGTCAAAGAAATTTGAATTTGACATTGTTTGGCCAACTTTACTCTTCGGGTACTTGTCCAGGTTCATTATCGATGTTTGGGTCGGTCAGTCCAGTATGCGGATGGTGCAAACGTACTGAGTCTCGGTCAAATCTTCTTCTGGTCGAGCCATTTGGAATGTCTCACGTTCGATCATCTCCATAAGTCCAATAAAATGTGTATTGAAGTTTTTCTCGGTGGAAAAGTTGATCGGGTCATGCAATTCTTCATCGTTCCAAGTTACCTCGGCTATAGGATCGCTGTATCGGGCAAAAACCAAATGTTCTTGATGTTCGGGGGTTTTGGCCCGGGAAAAACTGGTGCGCGATGTATCGGGTGATTCTTCTCGGTAATCAGTACGGGCAATGTCTCGTTTTGCCCGAGAGAATCGAAGAGAGGGTTGTCCGATCATGCGCGATTCACCTGTGGCCCAGAAGCGATACTCTGCAGCGCCTCCGGTACGTTCCGATAGGGTCATGTCTCGATGTTTCAAATGATTGGCTCGGGAAACCTCCATTCTATCTCGAGACATCATCTTTTCTTAGGGTTTAGCTCGGTCAATCCCACGTTTGTCTCGCCTTATCTGGTCTGGTTCATGCCGCGTCCCCTGCTCCGTGCTATCCAAATGCTCTGAGTCTGTTTTGTCCAGGACGTCGCTGAGATTCCTATTATTCCCCTCCTCTTGCAAAGGATTCGACCACGAATCTGGAACATCTGCAACATAAGGAGACAAGTCAGTGATATTAAAACTTGGTGAAATATCATACTTACCTTTCAGGTCGAGTTGATAAGCATTCTTGTGCATCTTCTTTATCACTTTGAATGGTATAACAATCCTCGGCATCAGTTTTGATTTTCTTTATTCTGGAAACCTTTCCTTTCATAGATGCACCCACACGAGATCTCCTGGTTCGTAGGACACATCACGCCTGCTTTTGTTGGCTAATTTTTCATACGCCTTGGTTTTCTTTCTTAATGTTAGTCCGGACTTGTTCATACAGCTTCTTCACCGCCTTGGCTTTTTGTTTTCCATCTGTGCTAATCCTTTTACTCATAGGCAAAAGTAAAAGATCAAGTGGTGAGAGTGGATTAAATCCACATACTATTTCAAATGGAGAATGCCTAGTTGCCGTATGCATTGAATGACTATAAGAAAATTCTACATGCGGTAAGCATTCTTCCCAAGTTCTAAGATTTTTCTTTACCAACGACCTAAGCAAGGCGGACAAAGATCGATTAACGACCTCTGTCTGGCCATCAATCTGAGGATGGCAAGTAGTCGAAAACAAAAGTTTTGTTCAAAGCTTAGACCACAAAGTTTTCCAAAAGAAACTAAGAAATTTGGCATCTCTATCTGAAACGATTGTCCTAGGCATTCCATGAAGCCTAACTACTTCCCTAAAGAACAGGTCGGCAACTTGTATGGCATCATTTGATTTTTGGCATGGAACAAAATGAGCAATTTTTGAAAACCTATCAACAATCACAAAAATGTAATCTTTGCCTGTCCTAGTTCTAGGCAATCCTAAAGCCAAGTCCATTGATATTTCGGTCCAGGGGTGTTCAGGAATTAGTAAAGGGGAGTACTTACTGTAGGAATTCATACCGGTTTATAAACGATTTATTAATTAACTTATGAATTGATATGCCAAGATCTCATGCATATACTGAAATAAATCTGGGTCTTATGATTTCAAAAATACCTTGATGTTTTGCAGCGGAATAAAGAATAAAATAAATCAAGGTTGTTGAGCACTCCAAGTATCATGCCTCTACCGGTATCCACACGCACACAAACTGGATTGGAACGGCATGTTAGTGCCGTAGAGATCAAATCTCAGACAAACAATTTGTCTATAGAGTTTTATGAATTTTTGCGGCTGTGTTTTTTATGTTGTGACCTAACATCAATAGGTTGTCTTTATATAATAAACATATGACCTGATCTAATTTGGTTTAGTAAAAAGGCTTAAGCCCAACTCCATCTGTACGTGAATGTCAATAAAAGGAAGAAATAACTTTTACATTCTTTTCCTTTTTTTTGTCATGTCACATTATTTTATATATATATATAATTAATTCATAAACCCGAATATATTTTAATCCAGTTTTCTTAGGTGTGTGACCCTGTAGGATCGTATAATATTATCAATGAATTCTCAATCCATAGATTATAAGCGGCTTCTAGCAAAATATTATAACCACCTAATATTATATGATTATCGAACCTCGACGTTATGATATTAACAAGAGTAAGTACAATTGATTTCAGGACATTCCCAACAATCTCCCACTTGTACTGCAATCATCTATTCCCATAATCCTTTTGTCACTTATATCTCGATCTTAGCATAAGGCAAGTAATTGTGTCATCCTTATTAAACTAGATCATGTTTATCGAACTCTGATTTATACCGATTAAACAAACGATTGACATTCACGTCGTTTGAGCACGGCCATGCATTTTTTTCAGTATCAAATCTTCGATAGGCCCAGAGATATCTATCTCCTCTTATATAGGAGGGACAAATTCTATCTTGTTTCATCCATGTCTCTTATAAACTTCATAGAACACCCAATCAATGCCGTTATAATCACTTTTATAGTGAAAAAATCCATCAGTAAGAAATCATGACGAACTCAGGTCAATGGACTACACTCTATAGTCATAATGAGAAACTCTTATGACACTCATATAATAATCTTGTAGAGTTCTCATAGCGTNTCAGTCCGATACTGTGTTCCCCAACACAAATCTATGTGATTGACTTTAATACAACATATTAAATGGCTTCATGAAACTTAGCCATCAGTCACCTCACATGCTAGTCATTCTCAGTTATTAACATCCCATTTTAATAACTTTGACTAGGGACATAAATAATTTATTTCATCTTTCACTTATAGGGTTTCATGATCAAGTCACATACTTGATGACCTATAAAATAATATAAATTATTTTGGGACCTTTTATTTAATCATCCAATAATCAAATAAATCTGAAACAAATTTCATTAATTTAAAACATAACCAAATGTATGTAATACATGAACACCATATCATAAAAGGAAAAACTCCTACTGGAACTAAGATCACATCTTAAGACACTTAATGTCCATAGCTGCAGTGTGACTCTCATGCTTAGGCCGTGGACGGGGCTTGGTCAATGGATCTGCAACATTTGCATCCATTGAGACCCTACTAATCTTCACATCGCCTCTATCGATAATCTCACGAATGAGATGATATTTCCTCAAAACGTGTTTGGACTTCGGGTGAGATCTAGGTTCTTTCGCTTGTGCGATTGCTCCATTGTTATCACAATAAAGATCCACTGGGTTAGAACAACTAGGAACCACACCTAATTCAGTAATGAACTTTCAAATTCAAACAGCTTCCTTTGCTGCTTCAGAAGCGGTAATGTATTCAGCTTCGGTTGTAGAGTCTGCCATAGTGCCTTGTTTGGAACTCTTCCAGCTCACCGCTCCTCCATTAAGACAAAAGCTGAAACCAGATTGTGATTGAAAATCATATTTGTCTGTCTAAAAGCTGGCATCCGTGTAACCACTCACAGCAAGCTCATTACTTCCTCCATAGACCAAGAACCTATCTTTAGTATTTCTCAAATACTTAAGAATGTTCTTGACTGCTATCCAGTGAGTCTCACCTGGATCAGATTGGTATCTACTCGTCATGCTCAAAGCACATGAAACATCTGGACGAGAACAGAGCATGGCATGCATGATAGAACCAATAGCAGAAGCATATGCGTTTTCGCTCATCATGTGTTGAAGGACACTGAGTCTTCCTGAGAGTTATGCCATGAGACATTGGTAGAAACCCCTTCATGGAATTATGCATTTGGAACCTGTGCAAGACCTCATCTATATAAGTATCTTGACATAATCCAATAAGCTTATTTAATCTATCTCTATATATTCTTATTCCAAGAATGTATGCGGCTTCTCCCATGTATTTCATTGAGAAACAACTTCCTAGCCAAGTCTTTACAGAATTAAGCATCGGAATATCATTCTCCATGACAAGTATGATACAACACTAAGAAAACATATGCGCTCCCACTAGTCTTCTTGTAAACGCATGGTTCTTCTTCGTTTCTAATGAAATCAAACTCTTTGATTGCCTCATCAAAACAAAGATTCCAACTCCGAGATGCTTGCTTCAAACGAGAAATGGAACGTTGAAGCTCGCATACTTTCCCAGCACTTCCACGGACTGTGAAACCTTCGGGTTGTGTCATGTACACATCCTCTTCGAGATTTCCATTAAGGAAAGCTGTTTTCACATCCATCTGCCAAATATCATAATCATAATAAGTAGCAGTTGCTAGGAGAATCTGAATGGACTTAAGCATTGCAACTGGGGAATAGGTTTCATTATAGTCTACACCATGAATTTTCTTGTAACCTTTTGCCACCAATCTATCTTTGTATATCTGTATATTACCATCCATGTCTATTTTCATCTTGAAAACCCATTTCAACTCAATGGTTTTGACACCATCAGGTAAATCAACCAAAGTCCATACTTTGTTTATTGACATGGAGTCCATTTCGGATTCTGCGGCTTTCAGCCACTTTTCGGAGTCAGGGCCCATCATTGCTTCTTCAAAGGACGTAGGTTCATCACTCTCTATAATCAATATTTCATGATGATCTGTCACCCAAACCCCAAATCTATCAGGTTTGTGACGTGTCCTTACGGATCTATGTACCTCAGGTTCCACAGGTATCGATTCTACGACTCTTCGCAAATCCAACTGATGATCTTCTTCAGAAGTAGACACATCCTCCTGTGATTCCTCGAATTTCTTCGAGAGATACTTTACTCCCACTACTTTTCTTGGAAAGAAATTCTCTCTCTAGAAAAGCATCATAACGAGCAACAAATACTTTGTTCTCAGTAGAGTTTTAAAAGTAATAACCTTTGGTTTCTTTATGATAACCAACGAAGTAGCATTTATCAGATTTGGGTCCGAGCTTATCTGTAAACATCCTTTTAAGATAAGCATCACAACTCCATATTTTCAGAAAAACAAACTCGAAACTTTTCGGGTATACATCTCATATGGCGTCCTTTCCACTGATTTTGATGGACATCTGTTTAGCGTAAACGCAGACGTTTCTAGAGTATATACCCAAAAGGATAATGGAAGTTCTGCATGACTCATCATAGATCGAACCATATCTAATAATGTTTGATTTCTCCTTTTGGATACACCATTCAACTGTGGTGTTCCTGGAGGAGTGAGTTGTGAAACGATTCCACACTCTCTTAGATGATCATTGAATGTTTCGCTCAAATATTCTCCACCTCGATCAGATCAAAGTGCTTTAATTTTCTTGTCAAGCTGATTCTATATTTCATTCTGAAATTCCTTGAAGTTTTCAAAAGATTCAGACTTATGTTTCATTAGATAAACATAACCATATCTACTGAAATCATCAGTAAATGTGTTGAAGTACTGATAGTTTCCTTTAGCATTTATACTCATCAGTCCACATACATATGTATGTATGATTTCCAACAAATCTTTAGCTTTTTCACTGTGTCCAGTAAAAGGAGCCTTAGTCATTTTTCCCAATAAACAAGATTCACACTTTTCAAATGATTCATAATCAAATGAGCTCAAAAGTCCATCACTATGAAGCTTTTGAATGTGCTTCTCATTTATGTGGCCCAAACGACAATGCCAAAGAAAAATCTGATTTGTTTCATTTGACTTAAATCTTTTGGTACTAATGTTATAGATAGGCACACTTTGGTTTAGAATATAAAGTCCATTCTCTAATGGACCGCTACCATAAAAGATATCAGAATGATCAAATAAACAACACTTGTTTTTAATCAAAAATTAAAATCCTTCCAAATGCAAACAAAGAATAAAAATAATATTTCTACTTATAGCAGGTACATAGTAGCAATTTTTAAGTTCTAAAACCATGCCTGAAGGCAAAGACAAATGAAATGTTCCTACAGCTAATGCAGCAACTCTTGCTCCATTTCCCACGCGCAGGTCCACTTGTCCTTTCTCCAAAATTTTATTGTTGCTTAGGCCCTGCATATTTATACAAATACAAATATGAGTACCACAACTGGTATCCAATACCCAAGAAGTAGAACCAGAAGTAGTAACATTTACTTCTATAACATAAATACCTGAAGATGAAGTCTCGAAAGTCTTCTTCTTTTTCATATTTTCTAAGTATTTCTTGGAGTTTCTTTTCCAATGCCCAATACTATTACAATAATGGCACTTGTCAACATCAGAAGGACCAGGCTTGGACTTAGGAGCAGAGTCAGACTTACTCAGATTCGCAATCCAGCTTGTCTTTTCATTTCCTTTGTTCTTACGTTGTTTCTTAAACTTTTTGCCCTTTTATACCATAAACACATGTGGGGCATCCTTCTTGATGTTGGGTTCAGCAGTTTTAAGCATCTCATGCAACTCTGTCAAAGTTTTCGTCAAGTTGTTCATGCTGTAGTTCATAACAAACTGATCAAAGCTTGACGGCGATGACTACAGAATGAGGTCAGTTGCCAACTCTTGGCTGATAGGACAATCCAGTTTTGCTAAGTTATCAATATAACCCATCATCTTAATGACATGCGGGCTAACTGGACTATCTTTCGGTAGCTTGCATTCAATGAGAGTTTTAACCGTTTAGTATCTCTTAGTTCGTGCTTGCTCCTGAAACATTCCTTTCAGGTTAGTGATCATGTCAATTGGTGAATCCACGTTCTCATATTGCTTATGCAAGTCTGAGTTCATGGTCGCCAACATTAGACAACACACATTAATTCTATCACTGACATTCTTATGAAACTTATCATAAGCATTCCTCTCTGCATGCTGAACATTAGTCTTAGGTTTTTCAGGAAGAACCTTTTCTAGGACATAGTCCTTTTTCTCCTGTTTGAGAACAATTCTCAGGTTTCAAGACCATTCGAGGAAATTCGATCCATTCAGTTTTTCCTTCTCAAGGACGGATAGCAATGAAAACGAGCTCTGAGGAGTTGACATTTCTGGAAATGAAGAATAGAAAAATTAATATGATGTTCTGGAATAAGAGAATCTTAACACGTAAGAAAACTCACATTATATTCAAAACAACTTTTTCCTCAAATTTAATATAATAATCCAAGATCAATATTGCATTAGAATCCGAGTGAGCTTTGGCTCATCGCCCGAATATCCAGCTATTTAGGTAAAAAACATCTTGTTAATTATATCAAATATAACTCTTGTTTGTTAGAAGATATCTTATGTCAAATCTAATATATGCCTCTAAGCCCAAAACCGTTTTGATAACTTAGTCAAGTAAACCAATCTTAATTCATATGGTAACAATTACCATCAACCTCACTAATGTAATTGTAGACACCTTGCTTAGCAAGCCCATCATACGACGAAATAAGCCTTGATAGTTGATAAGATTGGAGAGACATCAAAATACTTGATATTAATTGAGAAATTAATTTTAATTCAATTTTGTTTATACTTAAAATTTATATCTTATATAAAATAAATATAACTAGATATATATCTGATATATATTTTCTATTGGATTATAAATAACTAAATTAATTTTAATCTCCTTAAAGTAATTAATTATTTATGAAGTAATCTTTATTTAATTTTTAAAACTGATCCAATTAGAATTTTAATTAAATAAAAGATTAAAAGATTGAACCAAACAAAACACACGAGCCAAACCATGACGATCGGCCCAATATTATCTAACATGCCATATATATTTTATATTATATAAAGATTTGTTATGAAACTGAATGTTCTGTGTTTATTAATGAATGAATAAGAGTCCATATATATATTGGTTTACATGAAGGGAGAAAATAAAATATTACATAAACAAGAAGAGGAAACCTTGGACGACAAAGAATAGGAAAACTCCAAATATGGGCCGACTTAGGCTTGGTTATATTGGGCCGGTTATGGAGTCTATCACTAATCGATTTATAACACTCCCCCTTGGATGACATAACCGAGCCAGATGCTAAGGATCTTTGTAATACGCTTAGGGATATTGCCTCATTAAAACCTTACTAGGAAAACCTAGTGGAACAAAACCATGGTGAAAGAAAAAGAGGACAACATGTATTACTCCCCCTGATTTTAGCATCACTGAAGATCTCCAAGTCTTCACATTCCAATCTAATGTATGAGTTTCTTGAGTCTCGAAGTTGGTAATGCCTTAGTGAATAGATCGGCTGAATTTTAGCTTGACCGGACTTGCAGAACCTGAACTTGACCGTTCTTTTGTAATTCATGTGTGAAGAAGAACTTTGATAAAATGTGCTTTGCCCTGTCACTTTTGATGTAGCCGTCCTTGACCTATGCAATGCAGCCCGCATTATCCTCGTACATGATGGTTGATTCCTAGTCTTCAACCATGCCACAATCTGATCGGATATCTTGGGTCATTGACCTTAACCAAAAACATTCGCGGCTGGCCTCATGAATTGCCAATATCTTTGCATAATTGGACGAAGTGGCCGCGGTTTTTTGTTTCATAGATCGCCAAGAGATTGTTGTACCACCATGTGTAAACACATAGCCGCTCTGCGATCTAGCATTATGTGGATCAGAGAGATAACCTGTATTAGCAAAACCAATTAAACCTTCTTTGTTAAGGTTATTATAAAATAAGCCTAAATCCTTTGTCCCTTGTAGGTAACACGGGATATACTTGATACCGTTCCAGTGCCTTTGAGTTGGACATGAACTAAATCTGGATAGGAGATTCGCGGCAAAACAAACGCCAAATACATTAATGCTCCTATGGCACTGAGGTATGGAACTTCCGGACCGAGAATTTCTTCATCGTCCTTCTTTGGACCGAATGAATTACTGTCCATTTCCAGGCTTCTCATCCATCATTGGGCTAGTCAATGGGTGGGCCTGGTCCATATTGAATCTCTTGAGTATCTTTACAGTATATGCCATTTGATGCACAAGGACTCCATTATTCACGTACTCAAGCTGCAGTCCCAAACAGAACTTAGTTTTACCTAGGTTTTTCATCTCAAACTCTTTCTTCAGATACTCAACTGTTTGGGCGATTTTCCCAGAGATACCAAGAATGTTTAACTCATCCACATACACTGCGGCTATGACTTCGATAATTTTATTGCAGTTCCATATATGTAGATCATAGTATACCTAATGATCGATTGGTAACTTGTATCATCGAAACCAATTAACCTTTCTTTGGACTGGTTTAGTATATACAGAAGGAATTAATATTTATTAATATGGACTGATTTAGATTGTTCTTATAAAACTTATTTACCAAGTATTACTTAGTCTACACTATATGCAACTGCTTTATTTTCAGTCCATAAACAGCTTAGGAACAATGCTGTTCTTGAGAACTTCTTTTCTTATCTTTCTGGTACCTTTATTTATCATTTATCCAGTGATACATATGCTGCTTACTATATCAATCTGATTTATTTCTTATGTGTCCAGACATCATAAATTTTCGAGTTTGTAGCAGCACCCACCACATTTGGAGTATATCTCCTTATAATTTGTCCCTTTGTCTCTGTGAGTATCCTTGTGTAACCAAGCTATCTTGAAATGCTTGTACATGAACACTTTAGATAATGTGGTCTCACGATTTTCTTTCCTTCATAGGACCTATTTATCCACTAGTTTAATCATCTGATGGCGTTTTTCTTATGTGGCCAATACGCCAATCACTCTCATAATCCCACGTTTCCTTTTATCTTATGAATGCATTCTTATTCGTGGGTTCTGATCCTCGCTTGTTTCTTTATTGTTCAAGTGCTACTATCTTGTATGTGCTTTCTTATACATTTTGGTGTTTACATTCTTATATAATTCCTATTTTGATGCAGACATGATTTGATCGATTTGAAATTTCATTATCCAGGACCTTTATGACCTTGCAGCTTGGCGTCCCAAGCTACATGGTATGGTACCTTAGATGTTCATCTGGCCAGCCTTATATCTCTATGTCCGGATTGGTTTCCTTAATAAACTCGGATTTGTATTATGCACCTTTTTTTTTTCTTTCCGAGGTTTCTTATCTTATGGAACTTATTGGTCTATCTTATATAGACTTTGTAGCAACTTGATTGTGTCTCTAAGACATCAATTTTGTGCTGCTTAGGCTGATATGACTTAGCCATTTATTTCTTTCCTTTTCGGGTCAATGTGTCTGGCATCTGATTCTGCTAACTTTATATGATCTTTGTATTTCTTTGTTCTCATTGGACGTCTTTAAATCTGTTTCTAGTCCGAGGATCTTGGCAAGACAATGATGGTTAATACCATTTCATTTCTCTTATCATTCCTTTATTTATCAGCTTTTTACATTTCTCCTTCTACTGTTGGATATTCGGATTCAATTAACTCATGTAATCCGTGTTCCTTGGCCACTAAATAGATCACCCATATTTGGCTCAAGGTTTCTATTAAATTTTGTAGGAGAAACATTTCTTATCCAACATATATATATGCCCAATCTTCTTATGAGGTTCCATCTTAGACGGCACATATGTATGTGGTGGTTTTATTCAAAATCTCTATAACATGGTATATGTCTGGCTCATGACCCGTATTCAATCTGAGATGGGAATATCTATGCTCACTTATATGGCCTGATGCATATTAATCTTGTATACATGTAAAACTTGTGATGTCTCCAAGCTAATAGACTTTAGAGTCTAAACCTTATAGGTAATGACCTTTGTTTATAAAATTCGGCCAAGTCTTCTTATGATCATCAAATTTGTAGTATAGTCATGGACCACGGGTTTGTCCTTACTCCCCCTCATGAGTATACTATAAATGTGATGCTTGGGACAATAAATCTAATGAGTTTCCCTTGGGCACATGTAACACAACGTGAGATTCTATGGGATAACATTTTGTGCCTTTTCATGATCAATCTTTGCATCAAGTTTTGGACTTGGATGGCTAGTCCAGTAATGCCATATAGTGTAAATTTCGTAGGGTATACCAATTGTGGTCACCATGGCTTTTGCCTCTATCATACTGATCTTTGGCATAGTCTAGATCAATAGAGAATGCAAGTATAGTCTCGACCATTTCCTTTTAATGCCTTAGGCANTCGACCATTTTCTTTTAATGCCTTAGGCGATTTTAAGGAACTTTTATTTCCTTTTGCCCATTGTTTCTATTTGGAAACCATTATTATAACTCAATGGGCTTTGTATGGGTGAGAAATTCATGCCCTTTAGACAATGCCTTTTGGTCTAGATTTTATACTTGTATTTTTGAACTCATATTGCCGTTTATATAAGCAATAAAACATTCATATTATCAAGGAAGAATCAAACAAGATAATAGCAATAAAATAAACTCAAAATAGTTCTAAAATGTCAAAGCAAAACATGAAACATAAAATCAGCATGTCGACATCCCATTTCTTTAGGCAATGTATAAGCCGGCCTCTCAGTCAATGTGTTTCCATACGACTTCCTCCTTATTATTATTAGCATTATTTGCTTCAGGAGGTCTCATCTCACTGTTATGTTTCTCAATGTATCTTTTCTGCAGTTTCTGAAATCTGCTGATAGTATCTCTAATTTTATGCTTTCTTTGCTCAGTTTCCGAAAGGTATGACAATATGTCATTATAGTTGGTGAAACTTTTGGCCTTATGTGATAACAACAAATCCTTTGGATGGAATGTGGAGTAGGTCTAATATAGTAAGTCCTCATGTGTTACCACTTCACCACATAGTTCAATACCATAGGCGATTTTCATTAGAGCAGAATTATATTCGTCCACGGATTCAAAATCCTGGAAATTGAGGATCCTCCATTCTATCATGGACTTTCGCCATAATACCATTGAGTATCTTTCATTTAACTTTGTCGAAAGGTCAAAGGAATCCTCAATATTTATGTACTGATCTCTCAGTTCCTCAGTGAGAAGATAGCGCATAATTGTTATGGCTCTTTGCTTTTGGCTTTCAATTTCATTATTGCCATCAATGATACATCTCCCGAGTCCTCTAGACTTCAGAGAAACTCTAGTATTCATTACCCATTATAGAAAATTATCTCCAGAGAGATTTAGGGCAGAATAATCTGAGGGTTCGAACCTCGACATCTGAATAACATTATCAATCAATTCAAGAATTTAGGATTCATGCAAACAATGCATATGATTTCAAGACATTCGACCATTTCTTGCAATGCTAGGTTTATATGTATCAAAATGAGATAATGTGCATAAGCCACACGGCTTAATTATATGCTTGAGCCACACGGCGATGAGATGAGGATAGGATTTCAAGGTTCTTAATATATTCGGGGTTTTAGTTTATGAATGCATCAAGAAAACTATCATCTTAGCTCTCATGCAATAATCAATCAAACACTAATCATTCCTAAACCTCAAAATAAAAATTCAAATTTAATCAATCTGGTAATTAGGGTTTTCAAGGCCCTTTAGGATTCAAATTCGAATTAGGGTTTTAAGAATCAATATACAATGAATCTACCAATGTCTAAGCTATCATGCGATTAATAAGCTGATACAAGTAATAAGCTATCATGCGATTAATAAGCTGATACAAGTAATAAGCTATCATGCGATTTAAACAATTAATCATACCATCGGTTTTATCAAGTAATCATGTGATTTTCTATGCATAAAAATCAATCCTATGCAAGTATGATCTAGGACAAATAATAAAAGGAAAAGATTATGCAAGGATTATGATTTTTCAAAATTTCCTTTCTCTGAAAAAAGAAAGACTACATTTTCCTATTCGGGATAGGATTAGGGTTTGCAATTTTCGGTTTCAAGGGCTCAATAGATCAATCAATACAATCAGAAACAAATATCATAGAGTTGAATCAATTAAGAAAAATTTAGGGTTTAAGTTTAAAATAGGATTTTAGAGTTTAGAGTTTCCAAATTAGGGTTTAACAACCTAACAAATAGATTCTAAATCATAATTGAATTTAAAAACATGTTTTTATTAAGGAAACAATCTTAATATATTTTCAATGTTGATAAAACAATTAATCAATGAACCAAAATCAAATTTAGGGATTTATAAAATCGATTTTGGGGTTTTTAGAAACTAGAGTTTCAGATTAGGATTCTAATTCCATTATGTCAGATTATATCTTATGTTTTAGGGATTTGATCTTGTTTACCTTAAACACCGAATGGGTTGAATGAATTGAACCGGGAGCTAAAAGACCTCTGAAAACAAGTTAACCATGAGCTGCAACGAACACGAGCTGGATTAGATATGTTTTCACCGCGGCAGCGGCGGCTAGGGTTTCGTGAGCTCAGGGTTTTAGAATAATCGTGCTGATAACGTGTTATGAAACTGAATGTTTCTGTGTCTATTAATGAATGACTAAGGGTCCATATATATAGTGGTTTAAATGAAGGGAGAAAAGAAAATATTACATATAAACAAGAAGATGAAAACCTTGAACGACAAAGAATAAAAAAATTCTAAATATGGGCCGACTTAGACTTGGTTATATTAAGTTGGTTATAGAGTTCATCACTAATCGATTTATAACAAGATTATAATATTATCATAATACATTAATTCTAAATCACATGTAAGAAGATATATTTATTATATATCTCTATATATAACATGCACACGTAACCTCACAAGAGAAATACAGCAACGTCCACAAAAATTAATATTTTAATATAAGCAATTTGGCATATTTAAATTTACGATTTTAAAATATAAGATTGATTATTCCAAGCACATGTATATCCAATATCGACGTATCTCTAGTTTAGAAAATTATCAATATCTGCGCCAAATAAACTTTAGTCTGCATGCAATCAACAAAACAATTTTTTTTATGAAGATCGACAAATCAAAATTATGTCTATCAAAATATAAACCAAACTAGATTCGATTCAGTATTAAAAAATTAGGCTCTAATATCACTGTAGAAATTCATACCGGTTTATAAACGATTTATAAATTAACTTATGAATTCATATGCCAAGATCTCATGCAAATACTGAAATAAATCTGGGTCTTAGGGTTTAAAAAATACTTGGATGTTTTGCAGTGGAATAAAGAATAAAACAAACCGAGGTTGTTGAGCACTCCAAGTGTCATGTCTCTACCGGTATCCACACGCACACAAACTTGATTGGAACGGGATGCTAGTGCCGTAGAGATCAAATCTCGGACAAAAAATTTGTCTCTAGGGTTTTATAAATTCCTACGGCTGTGTTTTTTTATGTTGTGACCTAACATCAATATATTGTCTTTATATAATAAACATATGACCTAATCTAATTAGTTTTACTAATTAAGTTTAGTAAAAGGGCTTAAGCCCAACTCCATATATACGTGCATGTCAATAAAAGGAAGAAATAACGTTTACATTCTTTTCCATTTTTTTGCCATGTCACTTTATTATATATATATACGTTTCTAATAATTTTTATGTATAATTAATTCATAAAATCGAATATATTTTAATCCAGTTTGCTTAGGTGTGTGGTCCTGTAGGATCGTATAATATTATCAATGAATTCTCAATCTATAGATTATAAGCGGCTTCTAACAAAACATTATAACCACCTAATAATATATGATTGTCGAACCTCGACGTTATGATTTGAAAAACAGTAAGTACAATTGATTTCAGGACATTCCCAATACTTACCTTGCGGCTGGGCCGTGGATTTTGACTCTCTGCAAGTCCGTTCCACAACCTTTAGGAATCCCGCCCAATAGAAATGATCTTGTAAAACTTTGTAAGTTTTTCTTTCACCAATGTGACCCATTAGTCCCTCTTCATGTGCTTCCCTAAAAAAATTTTCACGCAAGAACACTGTGGAACACACAACCTGTTATTATAAAATAAAAACCCATTGACCTGATAAAATTTCTCAAAGGCTTTATTCATACTTTTCTTAAACACCTGTTTGAAATCAGGATCCTTTTCATATAACTCCTTCATAAATTCAAAACCAAGCAGTTTAACCTCAAGGGTGGAAAGAGAGTGTACCTTCGTGACAATGCATCAGCTACCACATTTTCTTTACCTTGTTTATATTTGATAACATATGGGATGTTTCAATAAACTCCAGCCACCTGACATGTCGTTTATTCAGCTTCTGTTGTCCCTTGAGATGCTAGAAAGACTCGTGATCTGTTTGAATCACAAACTCCTTGGGCCAGAGATAGTGCTGCCATGTCTGACGTGCACACACCAGAGCATAAAGCTCCTTATCATACGTCGGGTAGTTGAGTGTGGCTTCTCCCATTTTTTCACTGAAGTCTGCGATGGGCTTTCTGAAACGCCCTAACCCAGTTTTCCCGACCGGGGTCAGTCAACTTGGTCCAATTCTAAAATTTTTCCATACTTAGAATTATTTCAGCATTTTTGATTCTTTCCAGGACAAATCCGATAAAGCATAAACTTGTATTGAATAGAAAGCCGAAGTTTATTACAACAATGTGAGTTCGCTAATAGGCTATTACATCATTATACTTAGCAATTCTACCTAACACATCTACCATCCTTCCCAATCCTTTGCCCTTGTCCCGCTCCCCACTTAAAGCCCACGCTCTTTTTGATAACTTCGGTCAGAGGGGCTGCGATAGTGCTGAAGTCCCTTACAAAGCGTCGGTAAAAACCAGCCAGGCCATGAAAACTTCGCACCTCTCCCATGGTTTTAGGACTCCGCCAGTCCTTGATTGCCTGGACCTTTTCTTCGTCCACTCGCAAGCCATCTGCACCAACAATAAAACCTAAAAAGACAAGGTGATCTGTTCCAAATGAACACTTTTTAAAATTGGTAAACAATATTTCCCTCCTAAGAACTTCGAAGACCAACTTCAGATGATCAGTGTGATTTCTGCTATAAACCATAAAGCCATCAAAGTATTCAACCACGAAATGACCAATAAAGGATCTCAACACATGATTCATCAAACGCATGAAAGTACTAGGAGCATTGGTTAAGCCAAAAGGCATTACTAACCATTCATACAAACCTAGTTTTATTTTAAAAGCAGTTTTCCATGCGTCACCCTCTTTCATTCTGATTTGGTGATAACCACTTTTTAATTAAATTTTTGAAAACAATGCAGACCCATGCAACTCGTCTAACATATCATCAGCCTAGGTAATGCAAATACCCAAACTGAATCAAGTCCAGCAGCCCCAGTCAACACCTTCCCAACCATGCGGTCAAGGCCAATGACACGATCAAGCGCAAGGACACTCCAAGAGAATTTCAGTGAAGCCGTGGCAAACCTAATTGCTGACAATAAGGTTAATGACCTGACCGAAAGATTAACTCAGATGAGTATTTCTAAGGTCAAGAAACCTAGCCTGACCGAGCAAAAAAACTATCGGGACGCGCGAAAATTCTATCGAGACACGTTCAACAACCATCAAGATGCGGGCAATTATTATCGGGATGCGGCAGTTATTATCGGGATACGGACGACGAGTATCGGGACGCAGGCAGTGAGTATCGAGACGTGATATACGACTATCGAGACACGGACCAGGATCATCAGGACGTGACTTAGCTCTATCGGAACATAACCGAGGATCACCGAGACGCGGAATGCAAGCATCGAGATGTGAGAAGAAAGTATCGAGACGCGGGTAATTCTCATCGAGACGCAGGAAGTTCAAAAGTCGAACAAGACCATTCTCGGGACGCGGCAACCAACCATCGAGACACGACTGGGCCAAACATTGGACCAATTTGTGATCGAGTCACGGGAGCAGAATACATCGGGCCATGCGAGTCAAATATCGGGCCAACTACCGAGCATCGTTCCACAACTTACTCGAGACGCGCAACCATCAGACCAAAACCAGTTTCCCTCGACCCAAACTTAATTTCTACCGGACCAAATCAGTTTTCTACCGACCAAAACATCAAACCAGTTTTCTACCGGACCAAATATTCGACGGACCAAATCATTCACATGATTTGGACCGACCACGGGATGCGCACACTGCACACGGACTTTCCTTATTCGTTATCACACGCGCATAACCCTAAGTCCATCATTCCGACCAGATACATCCTATCACCACCCGATCATCACGCCACAGTAAGTCAGATAATTTATTCCCTTTTGAATTATTTCCTTGACCAACCATCGCACCATTTCTCTATGATTTATTTTCTAAGGAAAGTGTTAGCCTCATTTTATTTTATTTCGAGTACAGGCATAATGTTCGCCACATTTTCATACATAGAATCAATTGTAATCTGTTTCAAAGACCCCACGAAGGGCATAGCTGACGGACATTATATAAGTCCCACTGTAGCCTTGTATTTTCTACACGTTTTGATTATAACAACTCGAACTTTCTTCTATAAGAAAAGTCTTAAAGCACTTTGTGCCTTAGAGAAATCCGGGATTTCTCATTTTCTTATCACGGTCTTTTCATCGGATCGTGTGGCGACCAACACTACCTCCCTTCGCTCGTACCAACCATCATTAGATCAACCGGACAGTGCCGTACGGCCAACCGACTGATCCCTTCTTACCATTTCACGAATTCATCGACCATCGATAGTCCCCATCACCGACAAGCAAACTTCCGTTCCGGAGTTTGCAATACTAGGGATAGGATGCCTACACTTTATCGTGATATTATTGATGGCTTGGCATTCCACGCACATGGGCCAGGTACCATCTTTCTTTGGGACGAGAAGGACAAGTACTGCACATGGGCTTAGGCTTTCTCTGATACCCTTTGTGCAAGAGTTCATTAATCTGCCTCTGTAGTTACTTAGTCTCTTCTGGATTGGTCCGGTATGCGGGACGGTTAGGTAGAGAGGCTCCCGGGACCAGATCAATCTGGTGCTCTATTCCTCTGATCGGAAGTAACCCACTAGGATTTTCTTCTGGAAATACATCAGTACCATAAAATCATAATTCTTATATCTACCAGCAGAAACGTCATTACCATAAAAATTTTCAGAACAACAGCTTCACAAGAACTTATGGTACTTCTTCCTATCTGAAACCACCTCCACCAACTTCAGAAAGTAAGATGGAATCTATGTTAGAGCAAGTGTTGGAAGGCCAAACTAAAATGACAGTGGACTTCAATGGAATGATGGATGCTATGTACTCTGATTTGAATGGGAAGTTTGAATCTTTGAATGCCCATGTGAAGAAGCTGAACGCCTTGATATCAACCCAAGACATCATGTCAATGCCATTATGGTTAGGAGTCGTGAAAATCTCGTAGAGATTTCACAGGTTGGTAAAAAATTTGAGTCTACGGATGAGGTGCCGATCAACACCCCAGCAAAATCGAGCCAGCTCGTCACTTTGGATGGAATGTCGATCGACAAAAACAGTGCCAATCAGCAAGAACGGTGCCGATCGACACCAGGTTGGTGGCGATCGACACCCCAGTAGAATTCGAAATTCTTCGGGTTCAGACGGACCGAAATCGACCCTTGTCGACACGGAGGACTCGACACCAATACTTAGTGGTGACCGACACCACACATGTGGCGATCGACACCATACTCGTACACAACCCTTTTCTCCCAAAATTGCATCCCAAGCTGATAATATTGCCAACAAACCCAAGATACCTTTCCGAAAGGCTAAGAAGTCTAAACATGAGATAGAGGAAGCCAAATGCAAACCTATAATGGATAAGGTATTAATTGAGATGCCTCTGGTTAATGCTGTCAAGTTGTTACCTCCACTCAAGAGGTATGCTAAAAAGATGGTTGCAAATAATGTGTGTCCTGAGGAAGCAGCACTGCATACAAAGGATATCAGTTCAATCCTTTTAAAAAAGACAGTCTTAAGGAAGGAAAGGAAGGAGAGAGTCTCTGAACAAGTCAGTGCCATGATTAAGAGTAAGATTCCGGAGAAGCTGCCTGATCCAGGGGGTTTTGTGCTAAATTGCTCCATCTCAGCTGAACGATTTCATCATTATTTTTGTGATCACGGCTCCAGCATCAACCTTATGCCTCATTCAATTGCTGTAAGACTGGGGTTGACGGACTTCAAGTCCACAAGGGTCCATCTCAACCTAGATGATTTCTCCAATAGAATTCTAGAAGGAGTCTTAGAGGATGTTCCACTTCTGATTGCAGGATGCCCAATTCCCACTGACTTCATGGTTTTGGTATATAGTGAAGAGCCTCAGGATCCCCTTCTTCTCGGAAGGTCCTTTTTAGCTACAGCTGGAGCTATCATTGATATCAGGGAAGGACTTGATTTGGGTAGTAAAATCATGACCTTTGATATGGGCAAGCTGAGGAGGAAGCCTATCATTGATGTTCAAACCATTTTTGTAGAGGTTGCCATGGATGACAACTCAAAAGCAGAGCATCCAATTGACATTACTGCTGGGTATGTCAAAGAGTTGGAGGTTGCTGAACAAGTAAACATCCTGAGTGTTCAAGAGGGACTGGTTAAAACTTCCAAGAAAGCTGATGGGCTGGAGGATTGGAGTAAGGATTGTCTTGTAAGGGGTATACTGGAAATTGAAGGTCGGGATACAGATAAGGTGTGGGAGGATGATGTGTATGTGATAGAAACTGAGATTTCAGAGCTGACTTGCAGATAAAGTGTTGAAACCCAAGATGCAGGAATGGTGTCGGTCGACACCACCACGGGTGGCGATCGACACCCCCCACGGACTAAACCAAAAACACTTAAATCACAAAGTCCAAAAGGGTTTTAATGCTATAAAATTAAGAGCTGTTTCAAAAGTGGAAAAACTGTCTCACAGTTAAGTAAGCTACAAGACTATCGTAGAGTGCTTGTGTCTTCTTTTCATGTTTTTGCAGGAAAAAGAAGTGTCACAACCATAGTCAAATCCCTCCCTCCTGCTGTTCCTCACTTCCTTGGTAGATCTCATGGACCAAATGCTTATACACAATCATGGATGATGAGATATTTTACCCCCAGGAATTCATTGCCACTTTCTGATGCACCTTCTGTCTGATCTGTGACCACGTCAAGCTAGTGAAGTTAAAGAAGCGCTTGGTGGGAGGCATCCCACTGGTGAGTCTGTACATCTGCTTACTTTTTGTTTTATTTTCATATTTTTGGTTTTGGTTTTTCTTGTTTCAGTTTTTGGAAAAAAAAAAAAAAAGGGAAAACACGGACTCAGTGTCGATCGGCACCACCTCTGGGTGGCAATCGACACCAGGGTGATACGCACGAGGTAAGTGTTTCTATTTAAACTCAGGCTGACTTCTCCTTCTTCCCCATTTCTCTTCTTCTTGAAAACTCTCCCCATTTTTCATAACTTCTTCGATTTTTCACCGAACTGAGTGATTCAAAAGCCTAACTTGCTCGGATTCTCACCCTATTGCTTAATCTACTTCTCATTTGTCCGATCTGCGAGGTATGGTCACTGAATTCTCATTATATTGATGTTTTTAGGGTTTTCATGAGAATTTGGGACATTGGAGCATAGAAGTGCTTCTAGAACAATTTAAGATGAATGGATTGTTGGTTTAGGTGTTCTGAACGCTTGTATATGATACTGTCTTGATTTTGGCTGAATTCTGCTATTGCCCAAAATATTCATGATCCGCGATTGGTGCCGATCAGCACTAGCCTTGGGTGGCGATCGACGCCTTGATGTGGTGGCGATCAGCGCTTTTCTTGGGTGGCGATCGGCACCACGTGTGTTGTTCCGTGAATTTGACTAACATTTGAGTTTTCTGTGTTTGACTTTTGTCTTTGGTTTGCAGATGACTTCCCGCAACAAGAGGACACGAAACGCCACAGCTGAAGCATTTACTTCCGCACCTGCTGGTTCTCAGCATCCTTTGCCTAAATCGGAAGGAGCTCCAATTCTAGTGGAGAGTAACTGGGATCTTTCACCCGCATAGGAGATTGCCAAAGGCGACTGGAAGCTGCAACCGTTCCTGGACACTTGGGATGACTACGACGCGTTATTTTACAATGTGTGGCTTCGTATCGACATTCAGCCCACTCGCTTCATTGACTCTGCCACTGTTCGCCAGTTGGGGATCCGAAGTGACATGTGCTATCTTATCGAGACATTGGGATTGGGCACCATGGCGACGAAAACCTACAATCTCTACCCCGACTTGGTCCGTCAGTTTGTTGCCACCGTTCGTGGATACTACCAGAACGAACGGAGGAAGAGAGCATCCGAGGGCACCCTCACATTCTTTGCACAGGGTCAGAGAACCACATTTCTCTACCCGATTTTGCCCGAGTGTATGGATTTCAGCATCCCGAGTACGAGGCTGCGATCCTCCCCACCCATTTCACCTCTCAGAGAAGGATTTAGGAGCTGTTTGGTACTGTACTTACACCAGTAAGCAGTCCACACAGTCTGAAATCCGACATCCGCTCATCTGCTACCTTGCTCGAGCCATTGGTCACATCATCTTGTGCAAGACGGAAGTGAACAAGAAGCGAGTTGCTGAGCTCATATTACTCTTTTATGCTCTTCGGGAGATTGTTGCGGGGGAGCTTGAGGTAGAGCCTGACCATGAGGTCAACCTTTCTGCTGTATTCGCCAAGCATCTGACCACACTGAAGACGACGGCGTTTACCTCCACTTCCAAGGGGAAGACCAAGTCCATAGGCAGCCTGCTCACACCCATCTTTCAGCATCTTGGGATCTCTCTTGCCCCTCACACCATAGTGACACAGCGCTCCTACATGGATGACGACTATCTCACCAATGCAAAGTGGTTCCAGGGTGATCTGTTATGGAGCTACAGGGATGATGATGGACATCACTTTGTTCAGCTGCCAAACCTTGAGCTTACGGAGCTTCGTGGTGACTTTTCTCGTCTCGAGTTTCTGCCAGACACTCGTGATCGTCATGCTATCCCTCCACCTCATCGGGCTCTGAGGCCTGTCTGTAGGTCATCTTCTCGAGCACTACTTCCTCTGCTGCTAATGATGCTTCAGTTGATGCTGGTGATGCCTACTGTGCTTCGTTGCCTCCTTTCCTTGCGGTTCCTGACGCCCCGACCCCTGAAGTATCAACAGTTCATGATGGGTACCATGAGTCTCTGGTGGGCTCACCACTGTTGTCATCCCCGTTCACATTTCCCTCCACGTCGAGTGATTGATGAGGTTCCTACTGATGATGATGATATAGAGGATGCTTCTGGACGAGATGTTGCAGAGGATTTTGAGGAGTCGCAGGAGATCTGAGTGTTCCTCTCTCTTTTTACTGATTTATATTTTCTTTCTCTTCTTTTTATTTCTATGTATGTGAGTCATTAGTTTTCTGTTTTGTTTTGAGTCAGTTTGTCAGTATTGTTTCAGTTTGTTGAACTTTTGAGATTATTTTTTGTGTTGATGCTTTTTAACTTGTTTGTGAGTGATTTGACAGAGCTAACATAGAGAAATTTGTGTTCAAGTTCAGTTTTTGGATCCTCATTCTCGAGTTATTTACGTGAGTGTTGACTTTCGCCCTTGGTATCGATCGACACCACTGCTTGGTGGCGATCGACACCCACCGCAGATTCAGGCAAGACTTTCTTTTCTCTTGATTTCAGCAAACTTTATAAATTCTTTTCACCAAGCTCAGGCTAGGTAATACTGGGGACAGTGTTATTCAAGTCTGGGGGAAGTAGTTGCTGACATTGTGTTTGTTTTTGGTGTCTGTTTCCGTCAATTTTTTCAAATTAGTTTTATTGAGTCAAAATGTTGTTGGGCATTATGAACTTTTTTTGGAACTAACCATCTTGACTGCATTTAGTGACCATTCTCACAGCCATTGATAGCAGTTTTAGTAATATGAAAACCCAGAGATGATTTGATCTACCTATGTCCCTACATCTGTTTGAGTATTTGAAGGATCCTGAGCTGGCCTAACACCTAATGAACTTAATTTCTCTCATATGGGGGCTTGGTATACTTTGGATCGGATTCCTTGTTCAGGTCTGAAATAGCTGGTTTGTGATTATGTTTCCCTCTCTCTTCCCTTCAATTAACTAAAAATAATAAGTTAATGTTCTAAAAAAAAGGGATCAAGGATTTTGATGGTAATCTCATTGATATTATTTGTTTCATAACGACTAGATTTAGAGCATTTAGTCGATAGAAAAAAATGATACCCTAGTAGGGAAATATCGACTGAATGAAAATGAGAAAAGAGAGAGCTAAAACTTGAAGCAAATTTGCCTCATAATCAGAAATTGAACAGGTAAGGACCCACGTGTCCTTTAATCGATACTTCCTCGATGAGACTGCACGTTTTACAATTTAAAAAGGCCAGTGATGGTTAATTTAGATATCTTATTGATTGTCAATTGGAATTTGGGATGGTTGATAAGTCTGGGGGGAAGTAGTTGATGTTCTATCTAAACTTGGTCATGTTGGATGTGGCTTACAAAAGTGTTGGTTGGTCAGGGATTCTAAAGAGTTGGTAAGTTCCCATTGTTTTCAAACCTCTTCCACAGGTTTAGTCTTCTGTTCTGCTTGAGGGCAAGCAAATGCTTAGTCTGGGGGAGTTGATATATTGTGGTTTTTACGGTTTTTAACAACAATATAAGTTGTGCTTTTAGAGATTTCATAGGGCTTTTTGAGTCTTTTGTAAGTTTAGGTACACATTGGACTTTACTGGAGATTCTGGATGGTTTTGGAGCATTTTGACCTTAGTAGCCGGAGTGATCAAGTCGGAGTCCATAAACAGGGTGGGTGTCAATCGACACCACTGCTGGGTGGCAATCGACACCAGACGAAATAACTAATTCTCACGTGCTTTGACAAGTTTGGAGAAAAAAAGAAAATTATCCAGAAGATTTGGATATTTGCAAAATAAGTCATTTTCGTGTTTTAGACTATTATTACCTTTTAGAAGTCATTGTTTTAGACTTATCTTATTATTTATCTTGAGAGATTGTTAGAGAGCTTTTGGAGAGACAAATCTGAACTCACCTTAGAGAAGATTTCGAAGTCCCTTATTTCTTCTATTGATTTTTTAATGCAATTTATTAAGTTTATGATTATGTTTTCATCAAACATGTGTGAGTAATCGGCTTGTTAGATTTAGGAATTTCTAGGTTTTGATGAATTGTTGAATTGGATTGAATTGTTAGGGTAATTTTATAGATTCTTCCTCTGGATTGATTTTAATATTGTTTCTAGATTGACCACCTAGAATTCAGATATTAGGTTAATTGATATACATGAAAGTGTTATTGATTTCATGAACAAATCTTATAGGAGTAAAATATCTATCTGCAAAGATATTTGATTTATGGATTTAGTGAACTTATCGAACTTGAACTTATTGCATGTTTAGACTTTATAACTCACAAATAAACTTGGTTTTCTAGGTTGGTAGACATAGAAATCTCTGCAACGAACGTTTATTGGTTTGATAGTTGTGTTTCGAGTTCAAGAACATGGTTTAAATAAATCCTTAACATTCTATTTACTTCGCAATTCTGATTTACTGAAAGAATTTCCCTAAGTCTTGCTTTCAGTCATCCAAACTTAAAAAATATTTGAAAATCATTTTCTGCATTCTATTTATATCTATTTGGTTTAGCTTAATTCGAAAACAAATAGTCTATTGTATGAACAACTTAATCTCTGTGGAATTCGACCCCTAAATACTTCTTCGACCTCTTTAGATTGGAGAGTAGCTTTAGGGTAAATTTAAGCAGATCAGCATCCATGGCAGTTTGACAAGGAGAATCTTCATGACGGCCGGACCTATTACTACAGCTTTGTCCACGAGAACAAGAAACACAATCTGGCACATTTAACACCACATGAAAGCCATGAATTGCAAAAGGCAATGGACAAAGGGGCATTGGATTCGATGTGTTGCCTAAGGGATATCGGGAAAGTTTCTTTTTCGGATTGAATCCAATTCTCGAAGATCTCTAGAATCGGTTCGGCTCCACCAAACGGATGATTCGAGTAATTTGATCTTTGCATCTTTTGTTTCTCGAAGTAAGAAAGCTTTTGGATACACTCCTTCTAGCGCCAAATTGTGGGAACGAAATTTCACACAATGTATTTTCGGGAAGTGAATTCGATAATTAGGTTCCAAAAGTTCTGGAATGAGAAACCTCACGAAATATTTTAGTAAATTTCCGCAAAAGTAGAGATTAAGAAAAAGGAAAGAAGAGAGTACGATTTTATTGCTTAGTTTCCAATGAGTTTTCAAAGTGTTATAAGATGTAGAAATAGATCCTTATTTATACTAACACATCATAAGTCCTAAACAGCTTAATTTTCGATGTGGGACAAAAGTCTTTTCTTTTTTCCACTGACTTTTCCATACTCCATAATCTTCCTTAAGTCGGTTTTTAGCTCTGGCCGGTCCTTCCTTCCAGCTCGGCCCAATTTTGTCCCTCGTCTTCCGGTTTAGTGGTTTTCTTTGGTATGTTTTAAGTTAACGTTTCAATCGTCTTTGCTAGACGAAACATCGCGATCTTTTGAGAAACTTACGAAAAAAATATGTATGTTCGCGGAAAGAACCGAAGACGAAGAATGCAGAAAAATGACACCGAACGGAAGATGACAGCCAGCTCGGTCTCTCTTGGTGACAGAAGAGGCCAAGCTGGCTGCTCCCTGTCCTCTGGTGCATCCAGCTCGGTATCCTGAGAGGTGACAGCGAGCTCGGTATAGAGAAGGAAGGATAAAACCGAGGTGAATGCATCATGACAGCCAGCTCGGTATCAGGCAAGGGGAAATACCGAGCTGACTGCTTCATGCTGACCATTACCGAGCTGGCTGCAATACCCGACTTGTAGATTGCATAACTCCTTCATACGAGCTCCGTTTGATCTGATTCTTCTTCTGCGAGTTTCATTATTGAGCTGAGCACGTTCTCCAAATGATTTAATGCACAAAAGCCTTGTGGTTTGGAAGATACACCACGATCATTGAACGTATTTCCTGGCCAGCTTGGTATTCACAGAAGGCGACAGCCAGCTCGGTATCTGGAATGGGGAGGATAAAACCGAGCTGACTGCATGGTGCAGTCAGCTTGGTATCCAGGAGGGAAGGTGATGAGTCGGAAGCCAGGAATAGCTTTCAGCCCGGTGCGTGATAGTGTTGGTCGGAAGTTACTAACTCCACGGACCGATGGATCGTAGGGTCGCACTGAGGTTGCGGAATGCCCCAGATATTCCCAAGTCTCCAAGTATCTAGATATGACTCACTAGAACTACTTAGGAGAGATTTGCCGAATTGAAATGACCTTCCAATTAGTAGAAAGAACACGTTGAACAAAGAGGTTTCAAGCTCTGAATTTTTAATCAAAGAAGTCTAAATATTATTCATAAATGGGTCGAATACTTATACAAGGAAGTATTCGACAAAGAGTTTTTAAAAACATAATTAAGACACACGGTAAACGAGGCCATTCAGAACATAGTTGCATGCAGAAAATAAATGAAAGGGGTTTAAATTTGAAGATGGCGCGTATCGGGAAGAAAACGACCCTTCAAATTCCGTCCAGGTTCATCCGTGATGTTTGGCTCGGTCAGTCCAGGACGCGGATGCAGCAAACAGTCGGAGTCTTGGTCATAATGAAGTTCTGTCGAGAAAAATGGATTGTCTCACGTTCGATCATCTCCATTAGCCCCATGAAGCGTTCCTTGGAGTTTTGCTCGGAAGAAAAGTCGAACGGGTCGTGAGAGTTGTGATCGTTCCAAGTTGACTCGGCTATCGGGTCGTTGTATCGGGCAAACATGGAGTAAGATGTATCGGGTGAATCTTCTCGGTAGTTGGTACAAGCAACATCTCGCCTCACCCGATTGTATCGAGCATCGGATGGTGGAATCCTTCGCGACTCGCCCGTGNGGGTGGTGGAATCCTTCGCGACTCGCCCGTGGCTCGGAATCGGTACTCGGCTGTACGTTCGGTACGACCCGATAAATCCGTGTCTCGATGTTCTTGTGAATTGGGTCGGGAAACCTCCATTCTGCTTCGAGACATCCATTCTGCTACTGGTTTAGCCCGGTCAATCCCTCGTTTGTCTCGGTGAATCTGCTCTGGATCATGCTGCGTCCCCTGCTCCATGCTATCCGAACGGCCTGACCCTGATTTGTCCGAGACATCTCCGAGATTCCTATCAGGTGGTCCAGGAGTTACTAACTCCGCGTACCAATGGATTGTAGGGTCGCACTGAGGTTGCGGATTGGCCCCAGATATTCCCGGCTCCAAGTGTCTAGATGTGACGCACTAGATCCACTTAGGAGATTTGCTGAATGAAATAACCTTTCAAGCAACAAGAAGAACACAATGAACAAAGACATAGATCTCGGTTTTAAAATGAAAAGAGTCTGATCTTTTATTAAGGCTGTAGGCCTAATTCTTATACAGAATTGTTTGCATGAGGAATTTTAAAAGAAATAATTGTTTTTAGGCAAACGAGAGCCATGCAGAACAAGAAATCATGCAAAAATTTAATGAAGAGGTTTAAATTTGAAATGGCGCGTCTCGGGAAGAAAATGACTCTTTAAATTCCGTCCAGGTTCATCCGTGATGTTTGGCTCGGGCAGTCCAGGACGCGGATGCAGCAAACACTCGGAGTTTCGGACAACTCACAATCTTGTTGAGCCATTTGAGAAATCTCACGTTCAATCATCTCCATAAGTCCTTAGAAGCGTGCCTTAGACTTTTGCCCAGAGGAAAAGTCGACCGGGTCGTGAAAGTTGCAATTGGTTGAAGTTGGCTCGACCATCGGATCGCTGTATCGGGTAAAAATGAAGTTTGCCCGATGTTCGGGGACATTGGTCCGAGCAAAGATGGAGTATGATGCATCGGACGACTCCTGATGAGATCCTCCCAAGGAATTGCACTTGAAATTATGGTATTGAGGTTTGATATGAACTGAGAAGGCTACTAGCACTTCACAGAGCTGGGTGGATTGAATTGGACCGTCAGAAGATGCGGAAGTCTCCTGTTATTCCAAACCCTTTGCTAGCTCTGGATGTGACGCACCAAGACACTGGAGAAAGGGGGTGTTGATTGGATATGACTCACCAAACAATTAGGCTGTTCAACAAAGAACAAAAGAGAAAGAATTCTCTGAAAAATCAAATTTGATTAAGTAAAAAGAAGGTTATGTTTTTCCTGGGCAGATTTGCATACAAATAGCCCAAAAGTTTGCATGTAAATGAAATAAAACACTTAGGAAATAGTGAAAATTAATTAAGAGTGAAATAAATGAGTCAAATGACCCGTAGGCTTCTTTTTGGCGCGGATTCCTTGAGTGACCCTTCAGATTCTTGCGCGCAGAAAGTTTGCCCGGTCGGTTGTGCGTTTGACTCGGTGAAACGTGATCTTCTTCGAGCAAAAGAAGTTTGGCTCAGTAAAAAGGGAATGTCCCATGACCCATCTTCATTATATCTCTAATGGGACGTATGGTGAAGTTT
>OVBI01000505.1:0-70460 GCA_900406495.1 Sisymbrium altissimum | reverse complement strand
TGCACCCTTCACCCTTCCCTTCCTCTACCACTGGACCACAGATGAGTGGGCGATTATGACATTATTCAATCTGGAAAAATTATACAAACAGCCTTCCTGGTATTTGGATCATGTCTGTGTCCTGATACTGTGTGTCTTTTCTTTAATAGAACTTATCGAATTAAGGAGAAGAAGAAAAACTTTGAAGTAACATATCAGATTCATGTTTCTTGTTTAACAAAAAAAAAAAGCATTTAACATCTTGTGTATTTTTACAGCACATTTTTGGAACTCAAAACAGGTGACACATACAAATATATATATGGTGGATATAATATTTTCAAATCAAGATCAGCTCTCTGCAGTAGAGAAAGATATAGAACAAGGTCTCATTCCATTCCTAACCTAAGAAGAATTCATTACTGTCGCTTCCTTTGTCTTCTAAGGACCCGATTGTATTCTCCCTATGTTCTGCGGATACGGGTAAGATGAATGGCTCAAGGACGAGATGTCACCATTTTGAGTCTCGTTCTGGGTTTCTCTCGGGCCATACTGATTCAAACCGCTGTTTAAGCTAGCATAGTAGGATGAAATGGGAGTAGCATGAACAAACCTGAAACCGACTCCATTTGGGTGAGTTTGGTTGATGAGTTGTTGATTCTGATGCTGTCGCTCGTTGGAAGTGTGGTCAGGTCCATCAGACGAGATTCCAACACCAAGATTGAGGCTGATGGTGTCTGTTTCATCAGGTCTGAACCGAGGCTGGATGTCATGATTGCTGCTAGACTTTGAAGTGGGAACATCGTGATTGTGTTTGCCTTCGTATGTTGTTATTACAGCTTTTGGATCATGTGATGCCCTCTCCACGTGCTTTCTCACTGGGCATCCAGGAGCTGTGCACTTGTAATAGCTCCTACACAAAGGCAAAGGAATATTACGAAACTTAATATCTCCATTATACACATGTTAAGTCTCTTAACATCACTATCTTCCATATTCCAAACCCAATTTCCAAACACTTTACGCACAAACCAAACAACTAGCCCTTGAAGACTAAACTGTTCTAGCTACCATCTTGAACTGCATTGCGTGTGTATTGTTCACTTGAGCAGAAAGAGTTTCGTGGTTGTACGAACCTGGGATTTGGGTTTCCCCTTACGACTTTCTGCCCATATTTACGCCACCTATAACCATCATCCAGTATGTCAACCTCACTCAGAGTTTGAACAACAACCCGAGGCTCCCGAATAGGTTTCACAAGTGGAGTTATTTCCAACGTCCCATCCAACCTCCTGCATAAAAGTTAGAAGAAAGTTTTGATCATGTCAAAATCACTGTCTCAAAGCAAGAACCTGAATCCTTTCTAAAATTCCAATACCTCCGTTTTGTAAATGGATCCTCGTCATCCTGGTCATCTTTATTCCTATTTGACACTGCACCTTCTCCACCATCGTCAGTTGTAGGAGGTACTTCAGGGTTACCAGTTTGCTCAATGGCTTGAGACAAATTGTAGACGCCCTTCTCTGTATTCAGAAATAAAGAGAAGAAGGAACAGATGAAGTTACAGATATTGTCAAGGGGAGTAAGTGCAATTTTGCCTCAAGTTCTGAATATGGTTACCATCTCGGCCAGTCAGCGGAGGATACTTACCTACCCTTTCTTCTTGTGCAGGCATACCAAGACCACCAGAGTTTCGTCGACCAGGTTGAGGTTTAGGATGGTCATGTGTACCCTTGTAAATAATATCGGTGATCTGCCCATCATGAGACCTTTCGAATAACTTTTTCACTTCACAAGTAGGATGTGTACATTTATAATAGCTCCGGGGAAATTCACTCCCTTTGACATGCTTTTGACCATACTTTCTCCAGTTGTAACCATCATCAGCCAAAATAGATGGCGTACTTCCCTTCGGGTCATTTTGCGATGTCTGGACTGATTCATCTTGCTCAGATCCGGCCGGAATATCTGAGCTCGTTGGTGTATTCTGACGAGGAGGAGTTAGCCGGCTCAGATCACTTGAGGAAGCTGCAGCCTCACTGATCGAAGAAGGTGAGTGTGAGGATCCATGGGCCTGGCCTTGAAATTGGACTGCTGACTCACTTCTATGCTTGTCAAGCTCTGCATATACCTTGAAATCAATAAAGATATTTAGACAACGCCACGACGCAACAGTATACAAGGTACTTAAAGAACGGTAAGCTTGTGGAAATAAAGGTTTCTTTTGAAATAACTTTAGCCAGTGTTTGGGAGTTTAGATGTTGTCCATTCTCTAAACAGTACATAACATTCTAAGCATAACTAAAAGCACCTATTTGGACAAATACCATATTGGATGCAGGAGGTCTGAACTCAAATTCACTGGACTTTTGCTCGGTGAAGTTGTTGTCCTGATGGAATGCCCTTGCTGAATAAGAACTTGAACTAACGTGCACTGGTCGGGGCTTGAATAAAGAACCAGTAGTAGGGGAAGGTTCTGGCTGAAAGTAAAGAAAGTTAACGTATCCAAAATTTCGTCAGTGACATGAATAAACATCAAATATAAACAAAAGACGAAAAATTAATTTGTATTCAAATCGAATTTTGTGAAACCTGAAGCTGATCCATTATCAATAAAGATGATGTTTGTGTAAACTGAATGAAAGGACCACTCGTCTAAAATAAAACGAACAAAATTCTTGTTCAAACAAAATTCTTGTTCAAACAAGGGATAAGAAGATGAAACAACTAGATCCAAAATGTAATTAAACATAAGATCACTTACACTATTATTCGCCACTTTGATATTTGAGCATAACGTAAGCTATAATACCCACGAAACGATTACTCTATAGCTCTAGATCATAAAAAGTACTTTTTCTCACCGACAGAATCATTCAATATCTAAAATAAGCAAATGGAATTCTTTATACAGCTAACAGAGAAAACAATTAACAAAGAACGGGAAAAGGCAAAGAGCAGAACCAAACACAGGGGAGATCAACAATGTGAAGGACAAAACAAAGAGATGAAGAGAAAGAGGATATATAAATAAATAAAAACTATACAGCATCAACAGAACATGAAATAAAAAAATAAAAGGGTTTATTCGAGAGAACAATGTGAACGGACAGAAATGCAGAGCATAGTAACGTGAAGAATCAGAATCTGGGCCAAAGTCCGTTAACGTAAGCAAAGAAAATCATAGTTTTTAATAAGCACTTGTAAAATGGATTAAGAAACAAAAATGGAAACATAACTCCAATGTTTTTCCTGGTGGGCAAACAGAAAGCATCTTCACCAAATTACAGAACCCAATTAAGTAACACTAGAGATTCCACCTACCAAGCACTACTAGAAGAGTCGTATAAGCTCCACTTCAACCACAACATGAACAGTGATCCAATTTAAAGCAACGAGAAAACCTAACATGTGAATGTGAAAGTATCTTTCTTTTTTGTTTGTTGCTACGCAGAAAATCGACTGAACCCAATTCCAATTTCACGAGAAAACAAAAAAAAATATAAACTTTAGGTCTTACAAAAAATGCAAGCAGAAAACCTAATTTCTCAATCGAAACCACAAAATGTGATGCTTTTACAAGAAGAGAAGTAGAGGAAGAGTAGTAGGTGGTGGTGCTTAACCTTGATGTTGGAGATGAAAACTGGAGATTCCAGAAACGAAGTCGGACTCAACCCAGGTGGAATCGTCATGTCGGTAGACCTCGAGATCGGAAGCTTAGCTGGTGACATCAGCTTATACCTCGCACCTCCACCACCATTGCCTCCTCCTCCTCCTCCTCCTCCTCCGGCTGAATCGTGCCTTGCCGTGGGATCTACCGTCGCCGAGCCATCCACTTGAAACTCCTTCCGCTCATTATTAAGTTGAGGGTTCATTTCAGGGGAAACCTAGAGAGGGATTTTCAACGGTGGATTCGAAGAAAAAATGAAGGGAAGCTAATGGCGGATTGAGAGCTTTTTTGCTCTCTCTCTCTCTCTCTTTCGCTTGGTGTTTGTGTTTGGGTTAGTGAAGATTTTTGTCAGTGAAGGAAGAAAGAAATTGACTTGCGACCGCTCTTTCATTTCATTGTTTTTGCCTTTTTTATATTTCTTTCTTTTTCTTTTTGTTTTTTTTTTAATCCTCCTTTATTTTACTTTATCATCATCGATTACTTTTTCCCACAAACAAACGTTGTCGTTTGACAAGAAAAACAGGAAATTGACCACACACCTCATTTTGACCCCGAAAAAAGAAAAACCTAAAACCAAATTCACTTTCTACTGTCACAATAATCAAATCACAAATGGTCTGCTTTAGAGCTACAATTCTAGTTCTAGTATCTTAAGAAGCTTCTCAAAGTTAACAATTGTGTGTAATCTCATTATAATTTTTTTGGAAAAACCTGAAACCGTTATGAAACTTTTAGATGCTAAGATGTAAATGATTACAGAACAGAATGTTTAATATAAAAAAAACACTTTAATCTGACTTATCGCTAGTGAAGTATCATAAATAACACGATGTGCGACAACAAAAAGTCACATATTAATAGTTTTAAATCTTAAAAACTTATTTTGGAATTTTTCTTGAGCAAAAATTTCATAACATTTGCTAATGATTTGTTGTTTTCGACTTTTGTCTCTATTTATTACATATTTTTATTCTCTTTGTATGCTTATGACTTTGTACGCTGTTAATGGTATTAATGAAATAAAGTTAAAAAACAAAAACAAAAATTGTGCCCCATGCTTGTGCAAAATACTTTTGACTAGCATAACTCTAACTCATCAAACAACAATCCAAAATATTAATTTGATTCAAGATCTATGATGTATCTACTACCTTTGAAAACTTTTGAGGTGAAAGCTTCCACTTTTTGAAGTTTAAACATACAATTAAAAAATATATTTTAACAAAAAGTATATAATAATTTATATTCATCATAAAAATTTAATTTAAAATTCATATACATATATTTCTAAGAGATTGAAGGAATGCTGGCAAGATAGCAATTTGGTCTTAAGATGATCCAGCTACAAATTATTCATGTTAACTTGAAATATTCAACAACTGTAAAAGATCACAATGTGTACAAGTGTACAACTAATGATAATGTGATTTATTATCTGAGCCATAAGAGCCTGGCCCAGTCAAGCAAAATCAATCAGTATATAACCATCTATATATTTCCTAACTCATCAAATATAAACAGGTTTCTGCTCCACAATGCTTAATTTTCTATAAAAGGTAAGGCTTAATGCATCAAAGGCATTAAATCTATAATGCAGGAATGAGAATTTTGTCCTACATGTAGAGATTTTAAAACAATAAAAAAATGTAGTAACGTTACTTTAATTTGCAGTTCAGACACCCATAATTCGAAACATGTTTTTTACGTGGTTTCCAACTTTCCAACTTCGACGAGTAACGACCATGTATCAACGGCCTCAAATCTTTAGAGTAATTTATTTCGTATCTTGTGAATATTTTGAGAAATATTAGAACAATTTGCCAATGATCCGTTGCTGGTACTCTCGTCTCTTTTCTCAATAACTATTCTACGCTTATCAGTCACAACATGATTAAATTTCTTCACAAAAAATACTTTATTGTCTGGTTATCACTCGATCTCCAAGACTCCAGCCTGTTTAATTAATCAAAGTAACACGGTATGAACCTAATCAGACGAGCCAATAGTGTAAACATGCATGAAAAAGATCGTAGTTTTATCAAGTATTAATCACTGGAATAATCTTTATCGTCTAATCTCCATGTACTTTTTCACAGATTTTCTTCTGAATCAGTTTTTTCAATAAGATACCTATCTTATTTAGAGAGTTTTGAAACCAACATCGAGTTAATAGTGTGTGATCCAAATCAAAGACTAGGTAAAACTCTTTTTTTTTCTTCTTATTCTTCTCTTCGTTCAGACAAACGAATTTGTTTCTTCTTTTAGATTTTTGGAAAGACAATAAAGTTATTTAATAAAATGCATTATAAACGTCATAGTTTGTATATCAATTGTAATCCCTCGACGAGATAATCGAAGAGTTGACAACAATTAGGACAAGTTAGTGATGACTCCTCCATTCCAAGTGTAGAATTAACAATAAAAAAACCTCTGCAGTTGACAAAAGACCCCAATTAATACTTATCTAAATTCGAGCTCTATCGGCCATTATAATTAACATGGCGCAAAATATATTAAGGTCAACTGGATCATGGCCCATTGTAACATGAGCAATTGGATCCAGTAAACACCGTCATTTGTTTTTTCTCAACAAACACTACAATTAACATGGCCCATTTGTAAGTTGTGGACTTTTGACTTGTAACAAAATGATTAAATATTGTAGTTAGTAGAAAAATTGGGATTAGATATTACCAGCCAATTTTATGTTGGAATTATGTCGAAATATTTTTGTCACTATTAGTCTGTCTAGTTATCTTGTTAGGGTAATTATCTCGTATGCTAGTCCATCCACTAGAGGATAAAGTTGCATGCAAATCTATACTAAAGAATGCGGTAGTTTTGTAACCTGGTGTATCATTTTTTGGAAGAATTTCAACGTTCGGTTAGTCAGCATTTAGGACAAGGGGATTTGATCAAAAACTGTAAATAATCAAAATGCAAATTGCAACGAAAATAAAACGAATGTCAAGTTAATTCAAGTCTAAGCGAGGGGAAAAAAAAACCCAACTACCTATTAATATGTCACTTCTAATTGCAAAGAAAAATAATAAGTAAAATCTGTTGGTGTTTGAATTAGAAAGACATAGTTCTCTCGGGAAATCAAAGCAAAAAAACCTTAAAACTAAAAACAAAATCAGAATTGAAAATAAATTAGACCTATGTTATAAATATACAATATAGGCTCTGATTGTTTTAATGGTTTTTAGATTTTGGTAAAAACTTGAATGGTTATCTTTTTAGTTTTTGGTTTTTGGCTATAGAATTAGTGATTTGTTTTAGAAACAAAAAGAAATATGTATAGGTAAAACAAAATTCACGTTAAAAACTGAAAAAAATCTAACAAAATTGAGATTCTAGCTTTTGAGTGAGAAATAATTAAGAAAGAAAAATTTGATTTTCCTAAAAAATAGGAAATCTATTTTTCTAAAATCTTGATTGGTTTTAAAAATAGATTTTAAAGAAACAAAAACTAAAATCTATTTAAAATCTACAAAACAATCAACCTCATAGTATGATTAATGACGAAATGGTATAATTACTCGTAACCTTGTCATTTTGTATATTAATAACTTAATTTATAATTATAAGAAAATAAATACAATAATCTAGAAGCGGTAAAGTTTGCATGGAAATTTTCAAAGTTCGAAAAGGTGCTGTCCTTCGCATATCCACACCATCATCATAATTCTGATCAAACATTTGACCAAGAAAAGGGTGGTTTGAATATTATACTTTGCTATACTTAGTTTTGATTTGCTTTAGTTCATGGTATAGGCCTGTATCGAGGAATAGTGATCTTATTACTCAAGTGCTGGAGACCTTTTGAGGAGTGAATGTTTCAAAAATAAATGATGAACATTTGTAGTTTTCTTTTTGATGACCGTAAACATGTTAATTATCAAAAATGTAATTGATTTAGACGGTTTGAGATTAATTTATTGGGAGATTTACTAAAACAAACGTATTATTTATGTGATCAATGAGATCATAGAATGTTAAATTATGGTTTTTCGGCCGTCTACATATATATAGTTAATTATTGGATATAATATAATGCAACCCTTGGATACTCATAAACATCATTATGCCCAAAAAGAACATTTGGGTAGACTTTTGGCCTCCACACACGACAAGCTGTCTACAGTCTATAGATCCTATCTTCTCTGCCTGATAGTTTTATAGAAAACTTTTTCTAGTCTTTTAGTTGAGGCATCATATATCATATACCCACATAAGAGAGGATGAAAAAAACCCACATAAGAGAATATTTTCCCTTATTGGAAATATCAAATGTCAAAAGAACAGAATATTGAAATAGGTAAAATTGATGCAAAATATAGTATTTTATTTTGTTGTAGTTGTATAGGGCATATGATTCCTCTTAGCAATATTAAAAGATACTAACCGAGTACCTGATATTTTTATATTCACGTGTCTTTGTATAATCATAAATTCATTATATGTCAACGTTGATATCACATTGGTTTCATTACACAAAAAGTTTTATTAAAATGGTAAGGGTCTTAATATAGGTGAAAATGTGCTGTGATGTTTGTTAATACAAATATGAAATATGTATGATATGTATTGTCGAAAAAGTCGATACGTGGGTTTGTGCACCGGATGTCAAATTAATTACCTGTAAACAAGAAAGAGATATATGTCTTCTGAATACTCTTCAACGTTTAAATCAATATTTTTGACCAGAAAGTTACTCATCCACTAATAATATCTATACCGAATAGCTTCGCAACATTATCTAATATCAAAGACTCAAGTAGAACGTGGCTTTGTTCGTCGAATTGTTTGTGCATGCCTTATTGTGTGTACAATTGAGAGTACTGCCAACCTAAACACCTCTATAGACGGTCTAAGGACAATAAGTTACAACGTAACGTAATGATTCTACTTAGTTATATGTATCACAAATTCGTAAACTGGATTACATGTGGTGCTAATTAATTGACATAAACCTTAGCGAGGACGATTTTAGCTAAAATAATGTGTATATGTTTCTAGTATTTCGAATGTCGATCCATGTATGCTAATTAAAGATGTTTGAAATATTATATATTATGCTTATATTTTGTTAGGTTCTGGTTAGTGATTATACATACATATATACTTTATGTGTCTGAATGTTTTTTTTTTTGCTGGATTAACGGAAATATGATAAAGAATTGGGATTTATAACCAAATAGCTTACAATAATTAAGAAAGTAATTTTACAAAACTTTGGCTATGACATACAATATATATTTTTTTTTTCGACTAAACTGAACTTTATTAATAATATGAGCGTAGAAAGTCATAATACAATAACTGACAGACTTGTACATCTGGAGGATTACATTTAGAGGAACAGAATAAAGAATTAGTTGTACAAAGGTGAGCAATGTGATGGGCAGGAAAATTATTTTGACGCTTTGTGTACAAGAAAGCCAGATGCGAGAAAACACTTGACCATCGTTCGATGTCTAAACCAATGTGCCGAAGAAGACAAGTTAATTGTTGTTTTGAAATATGATCAATCAGCAATTTGCAGTCCCCTTCAAACAGCAGTGAACGATAACCCAGACTCCAACAGTTTTGCATTGCAATCAATAATGCCTTCGCTTCAGCCTGAGAAACCGTTTCAGAGTTACCCAAAAAAGCCGAACCCCACGAAACTAAAGTTCCTTGTGCATCTCGAACAACCCAGCCAGCTTTAGTTTGATGTGATGCAGGGTCAAAAGCTGCATCAAAATTACATATATATATATATTATGTATTAATTGCTACTATACATGTTCAAAATGTTTTTGCTATAATATATACATGTTTAAAATATCTTTGTCAAGCTATTCTGGGGTTTAATTTCTAATAGAGTCTAATTATATTAATTGTCTTCTAAAATCCTTTTTCGGAGGAAAAAAGAATTAAACTCGACATAGATAAAAAAGTAACATTTTTTCTCTCATTCTAATAAGAATAAAAAATATGTTTATCATTCGAAAACTCTCTAATGTTTAAATGAGTACATCAATCAGTTGAAAATATGTTATTTCAAAAGTAAAGAGGTGGTTTTTGTATGAAAATCTTATTTAGGGATCCAGATCTTCTTCTGTTTGAAGAGTATTTTATGGAGTGAAACTAAAAGAGCAGGGAATGAACTCTTTGAGTTATATCTCTTACTTTTTATCATTTTTTTTCTTTTTCACCTCCTTACTCTTTTTTAAAGAATCTTGTATTTATTAAGAAAAACTAAATACGAAATGCCTTGTTAATTCTTATATGCATCCGTTAAACTTGGGAAAAGCACATGCATACTGCCAAATTAAGAGTCTTCAATCGCATAATTACTTTCATGAATTCTATACGACCGTTACTACGTGTTACTACGAGAATGATCCCTATAAAAATAATTTTGACAATAACTTTGTAAATAAACTAATATTTTTTATAAAAAAAAATTCTTTTTTTGTTATTAATTAATTTTGTTTCTTTAATTTTATTTTACTATGCACTTTTAATTATTTATTTATTCAATAAATAAATTTAAAAACGTCATTTTATCTAAGTAGTAAATGATCATGGTAAATAATAAATAGAATGAAAAAAATAAAAATTAATGGAATAAATTCTTCTTATCTTTTGAAAAAAAAATCAAATGTATCAAGATATTATCAATTTTCACCTAATATAGAAACTATATAAACATACATTTTTTAAAATAGTATGGTTTTAGCATATTACGTTGAAATTTATTCCTCAAATTAAATAATTATTTACACTTATAAATTTTTTGCTTTATATACAATTTGTTTAAATTTTCTAAAAAACCTTAGATTTCTTAGATATTAATAATAATTATAGTTTTGAACTCACTATTGTATTCAATCTAGAAAATCATTCCACTTTATTATTTCATATGATTTATAATAAATTTTTCATCACCAACAAAATACAAAAAATTTATGTTTAAAATTTAATTATAAAGTTTAAAAATTATTCGTTAAATTTTAAGTATATATATTTTAAGTTTAAATTCGATCTTTCGAATTTTGGGTTTTGAATCTTTATGTTATATAGAATGAAATTTTATTTTTATGCTTTTTATTTAATGTGTTTTACATTTATGTAAAATACAACTTATGTTATAGGTATTTTAGATTTTAATTTATAGTGATAGACTGATAGTTACTCATCTAATTTATTTGAATAATGTGCTGTGGGGGGGGGGGGTGAAAATTGGTTGCATGACAATTCACCCACCTAGTATGGCAATTCACCCAACTACTAAATTACAAATTAAAATAGTATTTCAATTCTAAAAGTGAATTATATCAAAGTATATATGCATAAAGTTTGAGCTTAGTTTGTTTTTAAAGCAAGGAATAATGGGGTAGAGGTTTTGATAAACATGCTGATTTTATGTTAACATTGTTTTTACTTATCATGTTCTTTAAAATGATTTTGATGGGTTCAAGAAAATAGTTTTTTTTTTGCTGGTTGATGTTAACATTTTCTTTTAAAAGGAAAAAAAGTTTTACATCATTAGTCATTTGACAATTTTTTTTTAACTTCTAAAAATTAAATATCTATTCTTTTGTAGATTTGCTAGTACACACACTAGTTACCCTTGAATTTTTCTGAGCGACTCCACCATAAGTGAATAAAATCCCATAAAAAACAATTATTGATTGGTTTATCACAAATAAAATATTAGTTGGCAAATAAATTATAGAGATCAGTATATTTGTGGGAAAAATATAAATTTAAAACTAAAGAAGGTCATCTCAACATCCATCATCTGTCTTTAGGGCCTCCCTCTAACAACCCTAAAATAAGATTCTTACACCAAAAGAGAGATGCAAATCTCAAATCTTTCCCCCTATTATTATATGTGACTGTTGTTCTTCTCTGCTTTTACCATCTTTGGCCTAAGGAAAAAAGGAATCCATCTTAATTGATTTTAAGTAAATAAAAATTAAGAAAGCATTAGAGAAAAATAAAAGGAAATCTTTTTAATTAAGCTTGAAAGAGAGAGAGAGAGAGAGGAGAGGGAGGCCATCTTGATAAGAGAAGAACCCTATAGAGAGAGAGAGACAGAAAGAGTGGATGTCTTATAGAATGAACAAAACATCCTCTGTTTCTCTTGTCCTTGTCCCTTTTTCCAGATCTTAAGGTTTTCCACATTTTATCATCTGGGTCCTCTCCAAATATGGTGAATTTCCTTCTCCACAAGTTTGATTTCGAATTTTTTTGTTTCTTTTTTTTTTCAAATCTAGCGTTTTTTTTTCCTTCTTTCTCTTTCTCTTCAGTCATTGCCCATTTGCCGTTTTTCATCTCATTGATTGTCTGTTTCATTCCTTTGTAGTTTTTCTTCTTTTTTTTTGATTGGATGCTTTTGTTGATCCATTGTCAGATTTGAAGATACTCAATTCCGATTTGATCGGGAGTGTGGATTTGGATTCTGTTTTCAGACAAAAGTAGATTTCCATGTTTCTTTCCCGTTTTGATTTATCTTAGATGTCTTAATCTCTGTAGATTCTCTTCGATGCGGCGTTTACCATTTTCCTATATTGAATTTGAACAAACTCTTCATAAATCTCAGAGCTTTGAGCTCTTTGAATCTTAAAACACGATCGAATATTAATAATGAAAAAACGTCATTAAGATTCGCTCTAATTCGATTGTGTTCCGTTGTTAGATGAAATGAGCAAATCTTCAAGTGATCCGTGTTTCTAAGATCGGATTCATTGATCGCGTTTGTTTTCGCAGGAGCAAAAGATGGAATCTGTATCGGATCTGGGGAAGCTCTTCATTGGCGGGATTTCTTGGGACACGGATGAAGAACGACTTCGGGAGTATTTTAGCAAGTATGGAGATTTGGTTGAATCTGTCATCATGCGAGACCGTACCACTGGACGTGCCCGTGGCTTTGGCTTCATCGTCTTTGCAGATCCTTCTGTTGCTGAGAGAGTCATCATGGAGAAACACATCATCGATGGCCGTACGGTTAGTTTTTCTTACTCTTGATATCTCTTGAGCAATTCCATTGCTCTAAAGTCCCGATCTTGACTGGATTTGTTCTTTAGTTTAGATCTTACTTATTCATCCGCTCTTAGAAATCTTCTGGTGTCATTAGCTTCTGGATTTGCTTTTGTTGTTGTTGTTATAACTTGTGAGAAATGTTGTTGCTGTTGTGGTAAAATGATAATGTTAGTGTTAGATCAACGAGAAAATAATGAAGAATCCTTCCCTTTTTATTTTGGTTGCAGGTCGAGGCGAAGAAAGCTGTTCCACGAGATGATCAGCAAGTGCTAAAACGGCACGCTAGTCCAATGCACCTTATCTCACCTAGCCATGGTGGTAATGGTGGCAGCGGGCGAACGAAGAAGATCTTTGTTGGTGGTTTACCATCGAGCATTACCGAGGCCGAGTTCAAGAACTACTTTGATCAGTTTGGTACAATTGCTGATGTTGTCGTAATGTATGATCATAATACACAGAGGCCACGAGGCTTTGGTTTCATCACTTTTGATTCCGAAGAGTCTGTCGATATGGTTCTTCACAAGACCTTCCACGAGCTAAACGGCAAAATGGTTGAGGTTAAAAGAGCAGTGCCAAAGGAGCCTTCCGCAGCTCCTGCTAACCGAAGCCCGCTTCTTGGGTATGGTAATAACTATGGAGTAGTCTCTAATAGGTCATCTGCTAATAGCTACTTCAATAGTTTTGCTCCTGGTTATAGTAACAACCTAGGCTCTGCTGGCCGGTTTAGTCCTATTGGTAGCGGTAGAAATGCTTTCTCTAACTTTGGTCTTGGCTTGAATCAAGAACTGAGTTTGAATTCAAGCTTTGATGGAAACAATCTTGGGTATAGCCGGATCCCTGGCAACCAATACTTCAACAATGCCTCACCAAACCGTTTCAACTCTCCAATCGGATTTAATAGAGGCGATTCTGCTTACAACCCGAGCAATAGAGACTTGTGGGGAAACAGAACCGATTCTTCTGGTCCAGGTTGGAACTTGGGTGTCTCTGTTGGTAACAACAGAGGAAACTGGGGCCTTTCTTCTGTGGCGAGCGATACCAATGGCTATGGGAGAAACTTCGGGACGGGGTCTGGACTTTCAGGGTTATCATTCTCGGGTAACAACACAAACGGTTTTGATGGCTCTGTAGGGGAATTTTACAGAGGCAGCTCGGTTTATAGCGACTCAACGTGGCAGCAGTCGATGCCTCATCAGTCTTCTAATGAGTTAGACGGCTTGTCTCGCTCTTATGGCTTTGGTATTGACAATGTAGTCTCAGACCCATCTGCTAATGCCTCTGAAGGTTACCCCGGAAGCTACAGTGTCGGAAATAGACAAACAAATAGAGGTATGTATCTTAAAGGCTTTAGCTTTGTTGATTTCTTACTTTTGATTCCAAGTTGAGTTAATAACCGAGTTTAACATTTTCAGGTATTGAAGCATAGAAAAAAAATCGACGAAGAAAAGTGATATTTGTAGATCAAGAACAAGCCATTTCGGTTGCAGAGTATGAAGAGTTGTTATTTGATATCATCAAAAGTAGAGAAAGAGATACCAACTTTCTTCATCACAGTGAGTTTCTGTTTTTTTTTTTTTTTTCCTTCGTTAGCATCACAAACACCCAAAAAAAGAAAAGTTTCTTCTGTTTTTAATTCTTACATAAGATAAGATCAGATTGGTAGCTGCAAAGATACAAGATGGGATGATAAAAGATTTGGTTTTCTGCGTTCGTCTCCATAGCAATAACTAGAGATCGTTGATTCTCGATCACTATTCTTTAGGTTTTCGCTTCTTCTTCCTCCAAGATTCTCTTCATGTTGTGTGCTCTGTTTGTAACTCTAATTGTTAATTTTTTTTTTATTACAGATTTTTCCTTTGGTTTAAACTTTTGATATTGTTCATGAGAACTTATGATTTTTCTATTAGCGTGAGAGAAAACATTGTGCAAATGGCTCCAAAATTATTATATTTTTGTTGCCTTTCCTTTTGTTTTTTATTTGATTCGATTTTTTTTTTTTCTCATCTGTTAATAACCCAATTTTACAAGACTGCTTTTTCCGCCCAAACTATATTTGAAAAATGTAAAGTCGGTCAATGTAAGAAAATGCATTTTTTTTTTCAGACAATGATAATAATAGCGAACTAACATCTGGTAGGATAATGTACTACAGTAGTCTGCCAGCCAAACTTGTCAAATAAGTAAGGTCTACGAAACAATCATTACCAAATGTTTACCAAATACAATTTTGATTGAGTTTCTGTCAATCGCAGCTATTAGATAACGAATGCTTCAAATGTATAATAATCTTTGGATATGTTTATTTATGAATGCATCCACGAATCGCAGTGCTATAAAGCAAACATTTATTCGATCAAGCCATTCTCTTTGGAGAAAATCAGTGGTCTCATCCAAATTTCTTAGTCTGTTGTATAGTTTTTCGTTTTTCAACAACCTACTCATACGTGCATAGTACATACTAGGACTAAACTAAATTCTGTTTAAAACACTGCTAAATAAACTCGAATAATTTACACAGCATCAGTACATCAAATAAGTAACCAATCTTAAAACGTGGACATTGCGATAAAAGAGCTACAACATGGGTTGAAGTATATGAGATTACATCATCAGCATTAGCATTAAGCATGAACTAGTAAACAAACTCCTCAGAAGAATGGGCTCTTCTTTACTTCTCCCACTCAAAGCTAATGGGCTTTTGGGGCCCACTATTTAAGTCTTTTGGTCACAATAATGATTTTCTATTTTGTATTTTCCCTTTTTTTTTTGTTTTGTCTAAAATCATTGCACAACAGTTTCAAATTCGACAACGGTCGAATCGATATTCCGACAATTCAAAAGAGCTCCCACCTCGTCTCTCTCTCATCACTCACAAAAAACGCTCTACTCTCTCTCTCTCTCTCTCTCTCTCTCTCTTCGAATAACCATGAAGTCTCCGGCGAAGATAAGCGAGAACAGGTTCTTAGGAGGCATTACAAGTTCTTCTATCCGAAATTTGCTTCCCAGATCCATCTCAACGAAGCAGAAACCGATCCAAAATCCAGAAACTAAGATTCCCAGATCTGACGACGAGAACGCGATTCCTGTAGATCCGAACATACAGGATGTTGCTCATCACAGTGAGAAGCAATCTCCGCAGAAACTGTTCCCCTCTGCGACTCAGATATCGCGATCTGACACCACCAAGGATGGAGAAACCCTAGCAAATTTCGGAGAGCCTATTGAGGTAGTTTCCAGTACTCCAAAACTTACTAAAATTAGTTTGATTTTTGTTTTATGCGTCTTCGATTCTAGTTTGTGTTTGCTTGAGCATGATTGATCTGTGGTAGGTTGAAGACAGGAGTGTACTTTGTAGAAGAACCAATTCAGTGCCTTGTGAAATCACAGAGGAAGATGATCCATTGGGTGACCAGATCCGAGAACTAAAGGTCTTCTTCTTTCTTTTATTGTTACATATCTGCTAAGTTACCATCTATTGCATATTTTGATGTGAGACTGACAGTTGAGGTATTAACTGTTGTTACAGGAAGAACTCATAAGAACTAAGTCTGATGGATACAAACCTGATGCAAGTAAGGGTGGCCACTTTGCGCGGGACAGTTTGTGTCAGTTAAGAGCTAGTATCAACAAATCTTTACTCATGTCTTGCCCCAACAAAGATGAATCTGAAAGACAAGATCGTGATGACGATGATGTGCTGGAATTGAATCAACATATTGACAAGTTTCATGCTTCTTATGATTCTGTTCACTCCTCATTTGCAAGTGCTTCGTGCTGTGAAGCTGACTCGATGAGTGAAGATGATATCTGCTCACGAGATGATGATCTTAGCCAGCTCGAGAATGTTGGATTCGATACAGCGGAGAGTGGCATTCCAATCAGCTCTAAGCTTCCTACATGCATTCTAGAAGAGCCGATTTTCTCGGAATCTCCTAAGATTAAGAATCTCCGGAAGAGTGTGGCTGCGTCGACAAAGTTTCTATCAAGTCCTAGGAATGTTTCTGAGAGCTCCAACATGAAAGTCGATCAAGTTAGCCCTTCTATGTCAAAGAAACTTTCAGGTCCTACAGATTCTCTAGCTGCTAGTCTTCAGAGAGGACTGCAAGTTATAGACTATCATCAACGGAGCTCGCTTTCAAAAAGCTCTTCTGTTTCCTTCTCTTTCGGCCATCTGGCGTTGAAACCTTGCTCAGAAGCTGATAACCTTGATGCTTCAGTTCAATCGTTAAGAAAGGATAATAAATCTCCAGAAGGTGGAATGTCGTCGATTCTACTATGCCTTTCCTGCAGAAAGAAACTTGACCAAGAGGCTGAAGTATGTCAATAAAACCCGAGATATATGCCTACATTCACTATTACTTTACTTTTGGTAATTCTATTTGGCAACTTATCTTATACTATGTTCTATATCAGGGTACGGAAGAAGCTTGTTCGAACGAAAAACATCTCAAGAACATGTGTATGGAGCAAGCAACCAAAATCGAGGAGCTAACACGCCTGGTAAAAATCTTATAAACTTTAGAGAATTTTGGTGTTAGAAGCGTAATCTTATTTTTCAGAAAATTAGTTGTGAAGGTGTGAAGCAAGTGGTTGCTTTTCATTGATGATTTTTGCCAAGAACCAAATTGAATAGACAGTTTTATGGCCTTTTTTGCAGCTTAGGAAATCTGATGATGGAACAGATTCCATCAAAGAAACTTATGATACAAAACAGGTCAGCGAAGAGTCTGCAAAAGCAAACTTTGATGTAAGTGAAAAGGAAGCTCTTCTCAAGGAGATTGCAGAGCTAAAGAGCAAGCTGCAGCCTACTAAATCTGCAGAAAATCTGAGATCCTCTTTGCTACTACGATCAATTCAAATGCGCAAAAGCATTGATGTTACCAAGAACGCTGAGAACAATGATGCCCTGGAGAAAGAAAGGGAAATGTGGACAGAAATGGAGAGCGAGTGGATATCTTTGACAGATGATCTGAGAATGGATATTGATAACCATCGCATGCGTGCAGAGAGTCTACAGGTTGAGCTCAATCAAGAGAAGTTCGCCACAGAGGAGTTGAATGACGCGCTAACTCGGGCTGTGCTTGGCCACAGTAGATTCATAGAGCAGTACACAGAGCTGCAGGAGAACTACAATGAACTAGCGGAGAAGCACAGTGTGATGATGGCTGGAATAACAGATGTGAAGAAGGCCGCATCCAAGGCCGCTATGAACGGTCGCCATGGAAAACATTTTGCCAAAGCCTTTTCAGCTGAGCTTTCTGCCATCAGAGCTGAGAAGGAAAAAGAAAGAGAGCACTTGAAGAAGGAGAACAAGAGCCTAAGAACTCAGCTGCGAGATACTGCTGAAGCTGTTCAAGCTGCAGGTGAACTACTTGTCAGGCTAAGAGAATCCGAACAAGCCTTACAAGTCTCTGAGGTAAAATTTGTGGTCATAAACCCCTTTATTTGAAAATTTGATTTTTGGTAAATGTCTCAATTCGAATCCAAACCATCAATGCAGGAACAATTCAGCGTGGTGGAAGAAGAGAAAGAGAGGCTGAAGAAGCAAATGGAGCAGCTAAAGAGCAAGCACAAGACGGAAATGGGGACAATGAAGCAATACTTAGCAGAGAGTAAATTACCAGGATCTGCATTGTTGCAGCAGCCATGGTACAAGGATGAGGAGGACGAAGAAGAACAAGTATCAGACCATCGAAATGAAGCTACCAGTTTTGATGACTACGATGATGATCAGGCTTGGAGAGCAGAGTTCGGAGCCATATATCAAGACCACCATTACTGATCGTTTCAGATAAAAAGACCCTTCTCGGGTCATTTACAAGGTCTTGTGAAGTTGTGATATCCTTACTTGTGTCCTGTTTTTGTTTTAATCATGTTGTCCTCTTGTATCTGCCTTAAACAGAAAGAAAGATTTGTAACCGTTGGAAACATTCTTTATGTATTGATTCATCTTTTACTTTGTTTTTGAGACTTCAAAATACTGGATTAACGATCAGCATAAAACAAATTTTGACCAAATTATTAACAGAAAAATAGTGCAGGGTCGTATTTAGAAATTCAGCAATATATAGCTCCTAATGTTTCTAGTGGGCTCTTACTGGACCTGCATACATAAATGAGCCCAATTCTAAGCCGCTAAGAAGAAAACGCCGTCGTTTACTGGTGCAAGCAAAGCAGCTAGCAAGCATCCTCGTCTTCTGGGGAGAAAATATCTGTTTATTTCTTTTTTTTTTCGTACATTTCTTCTTTACATTCTATCAAAGGATATTTTGCAGATTAGGTACCGAAAAAGTATCTTCAGGATTGTTCAAAAAAAAAAAAAAAAAAAAAAAAAAAAAAAGTATCTTCAGGCTTCAACTTCTCGGAGCTATGGCGGCCGACGATTCTTCAAATGCTGTAGACGTCGATGGGAAGCTCAGCTCCAATTCAAACCTTAACTCTGAGGGTAACGATGCGACAGATAATGATTCCTCAAAGGCATTGACTATTCCAGCTCCCGCCGTTTGCCTTGTCCGATTCGCCGGAGATGCAGCTGGTGGTGCCGTCATGGGGTCTATCTTTGGATATGGTTCGGTTCTTCACTCTCTTCGTTTCTTCTATCACTGGTTTTATCTGCTGTTGCTTTACTCGAGTGTGTGAAATTTTCATTTACTCTGATAGTGAACTGATATTTGAAAACATGGTTTCTGGATTTAGGATAGAGGAGCGTTTCTAGGAGACTAACCTTAATGAGTTATTTTCAGAATTTCTGTAATATTCTAGATTAAGAGGATTGAATCATTCCTCGAAGTTTGATTTTGTTTTGCGGCTGGAAAGCTGTAGAAGAGATTTAGGTCTGCTTTCGTTAAGGAGTGTCAATGTGATAAGATTGGCTTGTGAAACTTGTGATTGGGATAATTGAAACTATTAAGGATTGTTATCTCACTATACTAGTTCGCGTTCAGGTTCGGGATTGTTCAAGAAGAAAGGCTTTAAAGGATCATTTGCAGATGCTGGGCAGTCTGCTAAGGTATCTCATCTTATAAACGATTATTGCGCATTTATGCTGCTTATTGTTCCGGGAAACTGAATCATTTGCAATTTTCTTTTTTTTAAGACTTTTGCTGTTTTATCTGGAGTGCACAGTTTGGTTGTTTGTCTTCTGAAACAATTGCGAGGGAAAGATGACGGTGAGAGTCTTTCAAATTTCGTCCTTCTAAGTTTAACTACACATGAAATGTCTTTGTTAATGTTGTTATTTTGCAGCCATTAATGTTGGAGTTGCTGGATGCTGCACCGGTCTTGCTCTTAGTTTCCCTGGTAATCCAAACCCATTTTGCTCATTGTGTTTTCTATTTTGTTGAGTTTCATTAAGACAGATTAGTCACATATATAAGAGCTAACCAATCCTTATGTGGCTTGTGTTGCAGGTGCTCCACAGGCTCTGCTACAGAGTTGTCTCACATTTGGGGCTTTCTCTTTTATCCTTGAGGGACTCAACAAAAGACAAACAGCTTTGGCTCACTCCGTCTCCTTGAGACACCAAACCGGAAACTTCGAAGATCATCATCGTCCTTTAACACTCTCTCTCGCTCTCCCGATCCATGAAGAAATCAAAGGAGCCTTCTCTTCTTTCTGCAAGTCCTTGTCTAAACCTAAGAAGATCTAGTAGATTTCCCATGATTCTCCTTTTCTTGCGCCTTTAGGTTCTCTCTGTAGATTTTTAAATTTCCCGCTTTTACTGTACTTTGTGAGAGATGTTTTATGAAAGGCTTGTTCTTGCAAGAGACAGTTTCCCAGTCATTTGCTGTACTTTGTGCACCATTTGCTCTATTAATACGAGATCTTTTGTCGACTCTTTACTACTTTTATATTTTGGATGTTTTTGTTCCACATAAAAGTTCCAAACAATTCCCACAGAAACGTGACCTTTTTGGATCTTTTTGTTACAAACTGTAATTTCACATTTTCTTTTATAATCTCTACAGAGCAAAGAGTAAAAGTTGGGAATGGTGAAAGTAAGAAGACAAAAAAAAGAAACACTCAAAAAGAAATGCATATGTTATGTGACATTGTCTGAATCTTGAAAATCACTTGCCTTGTTTCTGCCTGAGGCGTTCTTTGACAAAATCATTACGGGCTTTAGTACGAGCTTGCTGAGGAGCAACGTTGAGATACGACAGATGTATTCCAATGGCGAAAAGAGCTGCCCCTGAGGCAAAGAACGCCACCGTCATGGCCAGTTTTCTTGGTGATGATGGATAGCAAAACGACATTCTCAATGCGCGCTAATCCAGATCAGATGGAATAATCAACTCTTCGTTTTGCTACAAATATTCAAAGGTTTATGTGTTAGTCAAGGAATCTATAATAGTCTGAATGAGATGAAAGTGATCATGAAAAGAACGTTCAAGCAACTAGGACGAGAAACCAGACACAATGGTGAAAGAGGGTTCTCAAAGACATTTCATCGAACAGTCCGTGTGCACACTTGTCTATGTTTCGTAAAGCACAAATTCAATGCCAAAATCGCACGCTTCTTGGAACAAGTTAGGTAGTAATGAACAAACTAAGATTAGAGGGAATAACGTAAATTGGTACCTGTTTCTAACTTTTACCATGAGAGGGGAAGCCCTGAGCTTCAGCGTGTATAGACGCACACAATACAATATCTATATTGCCAATGATCATTTCTGGCGATGTTCCGAGTAATTTGAAAACCAAAGGGATCGTTAAACCAAACCTGAATAACTTTCCACAACGGGGATGTAGCTCAGATGGTAGAGCGCTCGCTTAGCATGCGAGAGGTACGGGGATCGATACCCCGCATCTCCACTTTTTTATTTTTTTCTCGCTCATGGGTCCTACTTGTAAAAATTTTAATTTTTTTCATGGGCCAATGGGCTTCATAAAAGGCCTGCCAAAATTATATTACCACAGATTACTTTAACAAATGTTCTGTATCACTCTACACCTTGAGTTTCACTAATCCTCCACTTAAAACACTTTTTGTTGTGTTTAGCGGTGTAGACATCCTTCTCCGGCGCCAATCTTCGTAACTCCGTTTCAATTTCTGCTGAAAACCTTATTACTCTTCACGAAAAGCTTACCGTAAGATGATGATTCGCATAAGCGCCGGTGTTCATCGCCGTTTATGTATCCGATTCTCTAGTTATGTTGCTAGTGATGTTGGGCTAGTTCCAGGCTCAGCAACCCCTACTGTATCCACAACTCTCGTCTCGAGAAACAGGAACACAATCCCAATACCTCACAGAAGCAGTCCTGAACCTAAAGGCCAAGATCTCGATTTCGTCAATGTCGCTCATAGCCACCTGATTCAATCTGATTGGGATAAGCTCGAGAAGCTATCCAACCACTTGGATTCATTTAAGGTCAAGAACATACTTCTGAAGATCCAGAAAGATTACGTTCTGTCTCTCGAGTTCTTCAACTGGGCGAAAACACGAAACCCAGGTTCTCACTCTCTTGAGACTCATGCTATTGTTCTTCACACTCTCACTAAAAACCGGAAATTTAAATCCGCTGAGTCCATTCTGAGAGGTGTTCTCGTCACTGGTGGGGTTGATTTGCCTGCGAAACTGTTTGATGCATTGTTGTATTCGTACAGGGAATGTGACTCTACGCCTCGAGTGTTTGATTCACTCTTCAAAACTTTTGCTCATTTGAAGAAATTCAGAGACGCCACTGATACGTTTATGCGGATGAAAGATTATGGTTTTCTTCCAAATGTTGAATCTTGCAATGCTTACATGAGCTCACTGCTTGGTCAAGGGAGGGTTGATATTGCTCTCAGGTTTTATCGAGAGATGAGGCGGTGTAAGATATCACCTAACACGTACACTCTCAACATGGTTATCTCAGGTTATTGTAGATCTGGGAAACTCGACAAGGGCGTTGAGTTGTTACAAGACATGGAAAGGTTGGGTTTACGTGCCACGAACGTGTCGTATAATACATTGATAGCTGGGCACTGCGAAAAGGGGCTTTTGAGCTTGGCTTGGAAGCTTAAGAACATGATGGGAAAGAATGGTTTGCAGCCTGATGTGGTTACTTTTAACACTCTTATCCATGGGTTTTGCAGAGATGTGAAGTTGAAAGAGGCTAGTAAGGTTTTCGGTGAGATGAAAGCGGTAAACGTGGCTCCCAACACTGTCACTTATAACACTTTGATCAATGGGTACAGCCAACAGGGTGATCACGAGATGGCATACCGGTTTTATGAAGATATGGTCTTCAAAGGGATTAAACGTGATATTTTGACGTACAATGCTTTGATCTTGGGACTGTGCAAACAAGCTAAGACGAAGAAAGCTGCACACTTTGTCAAAGAACTTGACAAAGAGAATTTGGTGCCAAACTCGTCGACCTTCTCTGCGCTAATAATGGGACAATGCGTTAGGAGAAACGCAGACCGTGGTTTTGAACTGTACAGAAGCATGATTAGGAACGGTTGCCATCCGAATGAACAAACATTCAATATGTTGACTTCTGCCTTCTGTAAGAATGAAGATTTTGATGGAGCAACTCAAGTGTTTAGGGAAATGGTCAGAAGATCAATTCCACTTGATTCAAGAACTGTTCATCAGGTCTGCAATGGACTAAAGCGTCAAGGGAAAGACCAACTTGTCAAAGAGTTGTTACAGGAGATGGAAGCAAAAAAAATTCTACAAGAACCTTGAGGTAACTGAAAAGCAGAAGTTATTATTAACCAAAAAAAAAACAATATCTTTTTGTTCAGTGGAATAAGAAATTGATTACGTGTTTAAGAATGGATACAATCTCATAAATATTACCAGACACAGTGCAAGAGTATAAGAGTATATGTTACAACAACAAATGAATATGAGGGAAAGTTACACTCCAAGAATTTCCTGCTCTTTTGGACAGAACTAGAATATAAACAGGGCAAGAATTATGGTACCGGCTGTTAAGATTTGACTGGGTCACACGCAGGGAAATCTAACGGCGGAAAGACAGTTATGAACAGCGAGGAGATGTGATCAAGGGTTGATCACATAAGTAGAAGAGAGGCAAAAACCATTGCAAAAACAGAAAGGAGAAGAGATAGAGTGAGTCGAATTTGTCCACTAGGTGCTTGTGCATTGGTTGATGGGGTTCCAGGGGTTGAGGTCGGGGCTTTTGCTGTAACCGGAGGTAGTGGTGGCTCAGTAACATCGGCATCCGTGAAAACCGGGTTTGGAGCTTGGGCTGGAGGTAAGGACGCAGCATTCACAACTTCTAAGAGGCCACCGGGTTGAACAGGAGCCATGTAAGGTACCGTTTCTTTCCTGCCCAAACATCGATTCTCTGCAGACGAGAAACAAAGTTACGCATTTATGTTAATAATTTTGTCTTGTGACACCTTGGTGAAAATTTAAGGCCACTTACTTCTGTATCTTGCAGCTGTAAAAGGGAACTCGGTGATGGTTCCATTTATACTGGCTCCAGTGATATACGAGTTTATCTCAACAGTTGCGTCAGAGAAGAAGTCATATGGTTGAGATACAAACTCGTTCTGAAACAGCTCCACATAAACTGGGAGCCGAGACTTCTGTAGCCTCTCCACAACACTTGTTTGCCCAGTGACGAACCCATCAGCGATTTGAAAGACTGATGTTTTTCCAATGACAACAGCGTTAGCGAATTTCTTTATGTCTTCAATAGCAGAGTCGAGAATATCACGGATGGTTTCTTCAACTTTGTACACAGTCTCGTACTGGCTCTGCTTCTTGAAGTCAACTAGAACCGAGCTGTTTGTTGACTGAATCATGACCTTTGTGGTTGAACTGTTGGTGTAGCCAGTCTCTGTAAGTGTATCAAGAACCGCTTTAACCACGTCGAGCCCTTGCTTCTCTCTCAGGTATGCTGCATTCTGAGCGACGCAAAAGAAGACAAAGTGGCATGGACATGAGAAGATGTCATGATCCGATCGATAAAATCTTTAGACCAAGAGGTACAAGCGAGCTCACCTCTACACTGATCAAAACACCGGAAAGAGTGGTGTTCTTTGCCAAGTTAAGGAATTCAGAAAGCGAAAGAAGCTTCCCAGAGTTTCTCTCGTTTGGATTCCTAAACATATTGTATGCTCTGTAGGGGTTTGAAATAGAAGCTGCACAAAATAATTGGAGAATAGTTATTGTAACTGGCAAGTTATCTATCCGCCAAAGTAACCTGTAATTTGTATCTATATGTAACCTCTTTTAAGTCAAGTAGGAATAGTATCAAACTAGTTACTATTAATAGTAGCAAGAAGAGTGTACAATATAGACCAGCCTTTAACTGAAAATAAGTAGAAAATTTGAAGAGAAACTTACGAGTCAAACTTTGGATCTCAAGCCATGTGAGACTAAAAGTGTATATTCCATCGACTGAGCTAATCTCAGGAACAGCTGACGAACGGTTTCTGAGAGGACTTTGGGCGACCATTGTGGTGTTCCCGAGATCGATCGAACTTGAGCAAAAGGGTTTTCCGTCGCTGGACATTTGGACCGAGCAGTCGATAACATCAGCACCATCCTTGATTGCCTTGGCATATGCCAAGTTTGTACATCCTGGGTAGTCTCCACTCGCACCATTTTTTGATATAACAAGAAAATCCACTGGAACATGAACCATTTAGTAGATGAGAAGTCAGTTACAGGTTTCTTTATTTGGGGTATGATAGGTCATAGCAAGAAACAAAGCAAAGTTGTTACTCTCGTACCTTGTTTTGTAGCGTTTCTGCCCATGTGGGAGAAGCAATCTGAGGAAAATACATTAAAAAAAAGGTTTGGTTTGGTTTGGTTTTTGAGTATTCGAATCGATATATCAAGGACAACGTGCTCTTATGTAGAAGAGATTTTGCTTACCGACGGATGCAGATGCAGTAATGGGAAAATCAGAGAGCACACCATCGACAGAGAAATTGGCATTGTCCACAAAAGATAGATACTCAGATACTGGATCATAGCTGTAGTCGTGTGCAATATCAACATCATTTGCAAAACCTGAGACAAATACTTCCAATCCTGCTTTGTGAGCATCTTGAACTAAGGATGTAGCAGGAAGCAAGTACTGCTTGTCATCGAGTGGCAAGATGTAAGACTTGGGAACAAGAATCCCTGAAGCAAACGTCTTGACAAAAGTTAGGTTACTCAAGATAGAACCGTAGGTTCGGTTTGTTGTCGGCTCGAATTCTTCTTTCTCGAGAAACCGGAACACGAAGTTCGGTCCATCACGCCCGAAGCGTCCAGCAATTTTCCTAAAGAAGTTCACTTCAGGGGAAGAGATGTAGTCAATGATAACAGTTTTGGAAGCTGATGTCAGAAAGGTGCTCATGCTCAGATTATGCTGCGCGTAGAAGGCCTCGTGCTGAACATTTAACCAAAAGCCTTGTGGTTTCAGCTGCGTGTTTACCTCTTGAACCGTCAAAATAGAGTATCCATTTCCATCGAATCTCTCTGACCGAGATAATATACCTCGGATCACTGCAACAGGTGAGACCAAGAACAAAAAAGAACACATTTGTGAGAGGTTGCAAGAAAAGAAAAAAAAAACTCAAATTGTTTTTTTTTTCTTACAAAAGCAGCCACTAGTTGGGGGTCATGAAGACTTACAGAAAACCTTGCTGAGATCTTTCAAGGAGAAATCAATGGTGAACCAACCCGGAGTAGAGACTCCGTTAACAAGGTAAGTTTTTTGACGATCTGGGTAAGCACCTTCAATAGTAGAAGCATTGCTCATAGTTAAACCAGGGAAGCAAATCCCAGCTCCATCTTTGGTTAGCTGAAGATCACACCATAGAACAGCATCTCCTACACTAGTCTGCAATGCGAAATTGTAGGCGTCGAGGCTGGAATCTGGAAACAGTCCAGAAAACCCACCACGCGCAATCACAAGAGGAGAAAAACCTGGCAAAGCAAAAAACCAAAACCAACATCAAGAAAAGGTGATCTTAATACTAAAATAGAAACTTTTGGGAATTCTATATTTGGAAACATGCTCTCGAATGGCTAAAATAACCAAAGCAAAATCGAGTTTCCATAATTTTTCTTCTTGACTATCTTTGATTATAATCCCAACTTCAACTACAAATCTGGATGATTAATTTCTCCTGTTTTGTCGGGAGAACAATGTGCAAAGAAAGACAGAAAGTGAGAGAGCACTCACCAGTGAGCGTCTTCCATGGACTTTTAGATCTCTGAGCATCGATTTGAGAAGCAAGCAGCTGAATCAGAACAACACCACATAGTAAAAGCGACGAAGCTCGTAACCCTCGCATTGTCGCCGGAAATTCTTAATAACCTGCCGTTGTTCTCCTCTCGCCGGCGACTTCACCGGCTTCTTCTTCTTCTTCTTTTTCTCGGAGATTGTAGGAAGGAGAGGTGGAGAGAGAGAGAGAAAGAGAGAGAGAGTCTTCTTAGTTCTAAAGCTATTTCGTTCGTGGGATTCTCATTTATATGATCGTTGATTAAAATTATTTAATTATCGGAAAAAAGGCTGATGATTAACTTTATTTCTTCTTACAAGTTACAAAAGTGTATCTATCATTGAAATGATTTTTTCAAATAAATAACTGTAGCCTACCACAATTACGCGTAATCACGTATTTGTTTTCGGACAGTCAAGGAGCCGACATTTTGGTCGGCCGGCTTCAGCTCATGTTGCTAAGCTCTTTGTTCCGGGGACAATTTCAACAGACTTTGACCAACTACTAAAACTTACATATAAAAAAGAGTTTTATTTACTAAAATTTTATCGAGAGATCAAAAATATTAGTAAATGTTACTAGCATGTTGTCGTCTAACTTGAATCCAATGTAAAACGAGGTTGAACCTCACGTGTGGTAGAAATTTAGCTTCAGAGCTCTCCTCCAATAAAAATATCAATTAATAAAGTACACCAAGCTTTTATGGTAGTCTATGCTTATGCCTTATATCTATTTAACTTTTACTCGTACTTTTGAAAAATAATGTTTATGGAGTATTATATACACGTTTGCTTTATGCTTGAAACATTTTGGTTTTGCTCTACCAACCTATAAACTAGCATGAGTATCATCATTAATCATTTTTATTTTATTCTGTTTTTATACACTTTTCTTTGTTGTATAAATATATAACTATCGAATATCTGTAAAGGTTCCTTTCATTGATAATTTGAAATGATGAATTGTACCTTTGCATGCATTGGCATTCATGTTTGATATTGTAAACACAAATTTGTAGCTTTTTTGATAAATTTATATACTTATGTCAAATTGTCAATAAAAATAAGAGTATTCAGTACCTTTTTTACAATAAAAGAACATATATTAAGATATAATTGGGTTGAAGTAATAAAATGCTGTAATTATTTATTTGGTATTACATCAAAACATCATTAATACAAATAGGATTAGGAAGAAAGAGAAGAAGCTTTGGCCGGCGGCTCGACGCGAGCCAAATTGAACCAAGTGGTGAATGAAGAATCAACAGCTAAGGCGGGTCCCATAACGTGGCCGTCATGAATTATCTGTAATCGTACACGTGGCGAGTATTTATTTGTAGTCACTCATGACATCAGCGAAGACGCGCAAACCTGTCACGTTATACGTGGGACCGTTGTTTGCTGTAAGCACCCCAGAATAAAACCACCACTTTTGAAAATCTTCTACCAATCCTTTTTAATTTGTTGTCGCAAATAAAATTTTCGAAGGAAAGTTTCTAAGCAGGATGTTGATGTGATATTGGAATATATGTTTTAAAGGATTAAATTATATATTATTTACACGGTCAACTTCCAATACTTTAATTAATTCAGTCTCGGAAATAATATAAAAACTCTCTAGTGATTTTGACCTCAATCTTGTACTTACTGTATATGTTTAGCGTCTGAATAATACATTTTTTTATTGTAATCTATTTCTGATTAATATTTATCTAATGGTAGGACGGTTTAATCGACGACCAACATACCAGGCTGTCTACATGATTATGAGGATTACTTTGTTTCCCCCAAAAATGATTGAGCCTCTTACAAAACACATGAACCGTTTAAACAAGTTTCAAAATTTATACTGAACGATATACTACTATTTTGTAAAAATAATAGATTTTGTTACTAATACAACAAGAATATAAATAACCGAGTACACAATAAATTAGAATATGAGTTGTTTAGTTTTCGAAATTTTATATTCCGGCCAACTTATATTTCCCAAACCGCCAAAATCCTAAATGAATCTACTAGAAGCCAAAATCTTGCAACCAAGACAGAAATCATGACGCAACATTCAATATTTTCCACCTTGAATTGTCACACTTTGCGCATATGTTGGAGTATGGAGCTTCAGATTCCATACACGGCACTCCACGAGTAACCCAAGTCCCTCCAAGAACTCCTCTGTTTGTTACCAGAATGGCGGTCAAGATATCAATTTGTTGATCATTCTAATAATCTATTTAGCTTAGAGCCAAAAAATGACACGCATCACTTTAAGGCTGTTCATGTTCTTGTAAACCTATTGGCGGCTCTAGTTTAAGCCTCATCAAGATTGTCAATGAAAGCGAATGTGCTTATGCTATGAGATCAAATATGCCCATTGTGATCTCGCAGCACTCAAGCAACATCTCCCATACAAACTCTTTTTTCTTTGACCATGATGAGACCCCAATGTTACATTTATTCTTTTAATTAACTCAATGCGTCAGAACCTCTCATTTCTTCTTAATCTCCATTTGTTTTAACACGATCAGACTTTCCTTCTTTTTGGTCCTTATATTCTTTTTTTTTTTTTAACGAAAAGAGTTTTGAGTAATTGTTTTTCGGATCACGGCCGGACAATATACAAGGTGATGCTTATACGAACTAAATAAAAGATAAACTGATCTCTGGTTTGTTTTTCATAGATTTTTGTAATAAATTGATATTGTAAATATTGTAAAATAGAAATGCAGAAATTCATCATGTTTCATTTTTAAATGGTCGACTATCATAAATAGAATCATGTAATTACAGTATTTCTCTGAACAAAAAAAAAATTGTATCAAGCGGATATATTTGACATATTAAAAAAAACCGACCTTCTGCATGCTCGTTCTTTCTCGTCAGCCAAGCCAGCTATGCTCTCGTTCTCTTCGGTTAAAATTTCAAGTGTCCTGCCATACACGACATATATACCCTCGAATTTGGATACTTACGTTAACCAAACTATATATAACGTGAGTGCTACATATCCTTGTGTTAGTTATATGTGTTTAATCTCGATCGTATGAAACATGTTGTTTATTTTCATTATATCCGTAATCTTGTTCAATTTGGTAAAGTAAAATCAACAACCATAATCTTGTTCAGTTTGGTAATGTTAACTTCACGTTGCTTCGGGAAATTAGCTACAAGATGAACTCACCAAAACTTTAATTCGTACGTGGTCATGGTTCGTATTTCTTATCAACAAAATTGATTTTAGCTCTACAATTGATTTATATCAACGAAGTTGTCCTACTCTGATCCTAACTCTGTTATTAATTTATCACGGATTTATCTTTCACTTATCTGAGTCTTGTCTTCATGTCAAAATTTAAAGTAGCTAGATATTTACTCTTTCTATTAAAAAGGCTCGACATATCCTATATGGACTCATGACTGTTATAAGCTAGTGTACACTACATTATATAATATACACATGAATACTCCGCTAGGCGACAAGAACCATGTACTCCGCTACTTTTAGATAATTAAATTCTACAACCAAACGACAAATGACATAAAAACTGATAATTTGTACCTATCTTCTTATAACAATAGCGCAAAAAAAAAAAACGGTTTAAAAATTACGTAATTTTGGAAGATTGCTTCGAAGCAAACACAAGTTGGGAAATAACCACTAAACAGAAAAGACGTTAAAGAAACAAGTACTAAACGAAAAATAAACAAACATCACACAAGTTGGGCATGGGCATGTGCATGTAGTGGTACATGTGAAGGATTTTTATACTTTTATAGATATTTTTGGTCATAATTTATACTAACAGATATTAAAGAGTGAGATTCGCAACATGTTTTACATCTACATTCTGATCGTCCAAATTTGTTAGTCTTGATGATATATAAATATTTAATACTTGTTCCCATCAAATTCTACCTGTAAAATTACATATATAGAATGACTAAATTGTAACAAGATATTCATTTCTCTTTTGGTATTATAGAGATTCATATAAAGACTTTCGATACTAAACAATGCTTCTTGAAATTTGTGACCATTGTATACCTCAGCACCCAGCATGCATCCTAATTATCAAAGATCAAAGATGTGGAGCTTCCCAAGCATGTTATGGGTTTGCCCAGTTATGGGAAGTAATAACTAATAAGTAATGAACTCTTGCCATGATTAAGCTTATTACACTAACTGTTTCTAAATAGTATTGATTGTCAGAAAAAGTGGATCGAGTGTGAAATATCCCTTTAAATAAACTTAAAAATGGGCTTAAACCATCGTTAACGTCAACTACTTAAAAAATGCAAAATCAGTTATAGCCCCCTATGCAATATTTGAAACATGGACCTTAATTAACGTCATCCGTTAAAGCCATATTGTTAATTTGTAACGTAGAGATGCGATGATCCCTATTTGACCTTAATTAGTGTGTTTAACACACAGTTTTTCAACATCTACCGAATATAACCGTAGGAACATGAACACCACTGCGAATGTTGGAACCTAGTAAAAAAAAAAGAATGTTAGTAGACATCAATTGAATTTATTAATCCAAAATAAATGGTGTAAATGCAGACGACGGGGGACAAAATATGAGATGTGAAGAGAAGTGACACGTAGATAAGTCGTTACGCTGTGAGGTCAGCGTCCTTTGTCGAGCTGGACGCACATCCTCTCCACATGTATCCCTCCCAGAGCGAGTTTCGAAACCGAACGATATACTCGCGCGCGTAATCTCGATGCTCAACAAACAAGCATTCAAAGCCAGTGAGCCTTTCCGCCTCGCACGAAACATAAAACTCGTTTTTTTGCTTTCTTTCCCTCCTCCTCTATTCACGCACGGCTTTGTTAATTTGCTCACACGAAGTAGAAAAAAAATCGTATCTTTTTCTCTGTCCTTCATCATCTTATTCTCATTGAGGTTGCTTCACGTGACGAAGTTTGTCTTTTTTCTTAGACATTGCGGTTTAGTTCCTCTGTCTTGGGTCGTACCCACATCAATATCGATGTCTTAGCTAGTGATGAATTCAACGCTGAATGTTCCTTCACCCGAGGTTAGAGACGAATTTCTGTGCATTGGGACTATCTTCGATCTCTTAAGATTACCTTTTAGATTGCGTGATGGAGTCGTGTCTTGTTCCTATCTATCTAGAAATGGTCGGTTTACCCAGTTTTGTCTTGTTGTAATGATCACCTTTTCCTTTGCTATATTAAGGACAAACTTTTCGAAAATCGGTGATAAATTTGTTTCTTTTTTATTCTTAGCCACAAGATAAATTCTTTCCATTACTCCACAGAGTTTCGAATCCCCGAAGCTTATTAGAATGATCCGTTTTCAGGGAGAATCAAAACAGAGGATTTTCTGAGATTCTGGTTTTTGGTGTGATCTTTCCCTGGTGAATGGTAAAACGGGTGAGATGTCTGGGTTCGTGGGTGTTGTTGTTTCGGATCCATGGTTAGAGAGCCAGTTCACACAAGTCGAACTTCGAACTCTCAATTCCAAGGTTTGTTCTTTCCTATATATTATATACCGTTACAAGCATGCAATCTAGCCGATGGTTGAAACTCGTCAATCTTGGGTGTAGTTTGTATCGTTGAAGAATTCAAGTGGAAATATCACCATAGAAGATCTCCCTGCTGTTTTGTCAAAGCTGAAGGCAATCAGTGCAACATTTAAGGAGGACGAAATCAGGAAAATTCTTGAAGAATTGGGTTCTGATACAGGCAGTGATGTGGGTTTTGAAGAGTTTCTCAAGGTAATTAATGTGGAGTTTCTGACGATTCTTGGTGAACTGAGTTTTGGATTTGACTATGAATGTGATATGATATATCATGTGCAGATATATCTCAACTTACAAGGTAAAGCAGCTGAGAAATCTGGTGGTCATAAGAACTCATCCTCCTTTCTTAAAGCTAGCACCACGACACTTCTTCACACTATAAACCAGTCGGAGAAGGGTTCTTTTGTTCAACACATCAACAGATATCTTGGGGATGACCCCTTTCTCAAGCAGTTCCTTCCTCTTGACCCGGATTCTAATGAGTTGTATGAACTTGTGAAAGATGGTGTACTTCTATGGTAAGGTGCACAGTCATTCAGATGTTTAGATCGTCCCATATCGACACAAAATACATCTGGTTTCTTTTCTTTGACTTGCATCACTCCTTCTTTTGTTTTCCGGTGCAGTAAGCTCATTAATGTAGCAGTTCCAGGGACAATAGATGAACGAGCGATCAACACGAAGAGGGTACTTAATCCATGGGAGAGAAATGAGAATCACACACTTTGTCTCAACTCCGCCAAAGCTGTGGGATGCACTGTTGTTAATATTGGGACACAGGATCTGGCAGAAGGACGGGTATGTTTTGTCTGCTCAGTGTTCGACACACATCAATCAATGTAATTGTTCTGACAAGGGAAGTTTTATGATGTTTTGCAGCCACACTTGGTGCTTGGATTGATTTCACAACTCATAAAGGTCTGCACTCATCCACTTGTCCGCTCTGTTTATCTGACTTTTGCTTTTTGTACTCGGTTATTAACTTAACAATGTTGGTAACTGCAGATTCAACTGCTTGCTGATCTCAATTTAAAGAAGACGCCCCAGCTTGTTGAGTTGGTTGAGGACAGCGAGGTATTTGAGTTGAGCCATCGATCACATTGTCACCCAAGTATATGCGTCTTGCAAGTTATAAGTGTAACAAGTTTCTCTGTTGCAGGATGTTGAGGAGTTACTGAGATTACCCCCTGAGAAAGTCTTACTGAAATGGTTGAACTTCCATCTTAAGAAAGGGGGTTACAAGAAAACCGTGTCAAACTTTTCTTCAGATTTGAAGGTATTTACAAATTTCTTAGGCGGATTCAAGATTGTACTGACGTGCTACTAATTCGTACCAACATGCAAGAAATAAGTTTGGCAATAACAGAGAAATAATGTGAACTATATAAATCATAAAACAAACAGACTTTTTTCTTACTCAAGGTTTTGGTTGTTTCATGGATGCAATTAGTTGAACATCATCAAGTTTTTTTTGTTTTTGTTTTGTTTCCTTTGGTAAAGTGTGTTTCTGGTTAATGTGCAGGATGCACAAGCCTATGCGTACCTGCTTAATGTTCTCGCACCTGAACACTGTGATCCAGCCACACTAGATGCAAAGGATCCTCTTGAAAGGGCTGAACTAGTTCTCAGTCATGCAGAGAGAATGAACTGCAAACGGTACTTGACTGCTGAAGAGATTGTAGAAGGATCTCCAACTTTGAATCTCGCGTTTGTAGCACAAATATTCCATGAAAGGTTTGTATTCTGATAGTATTTTATCTGTCTAAAACTTCATAATCCTGTTTGATTAGGCTAGTGGCGATTTACTGAAAGAACTTCTCTTGTTGTAAGTTATTCTAGACAAACAAACTTGTGAATGTTAATGCAAAAAATAACTAACTTGTGAATGCTATTATCAATGATTGAAAAGCTTCTTACCTGGAAATCCTTTTTACTTGGACTTTACCACTTTGGAATTTTCATCGTTTCGTTCCCTATGCACTTACTCTAACTGTCTGTACCTGTTGCAGGAATGGTCTAAGTACGGATGGTAAGTATTCATTTGCGGAGATGATGACCGAAGACGTACAGACTTGTAGAGATGAACGATGCTATCGGCTTTGGATCAACAGCCTCGGGATTGAGAGTTATGTCAACAATGTGTTTGAAGATGTTAGAAATGGGTAAGCTTTTATGTTTTTCTTTTATTAAAGCAACCAATCTGTAGAGGTTGAAAATGTTGCAATTGAAAGAAAAAAAAAAGGAAAACTGAAAACGGGTTTGGTGATATTTAATAATTTGGTGCAGATGGATTCTTCTGGAAGTTCTTGACAAGATCTCTCCTGGGTCAGTCAACTGGAAACATGCTTCCAAACCGCCGATTAAGATGCCATTTAGAAAAGTAGAGAACTGCAATCAAGTCGTAAAGATTGGGAAAGAGCTGAAATTCTCACTGGTAAATGTAGCTGGAAATGACATAGTTCAAGGGAATAAGAAGCTCATTCTTGGTAATCATTACCCGAGACCCCATGTTTCAGTTTCTTTTCTAGCTTGACGCAAGAAAATTATGTTTGTCTGTCTCTCAGGTCTCTTATGGCAGTTGATGAGATTCCATATGCTCCAACTTCTCAAGAGTCTCAGGTCGCGGACACGAGGTAAAGATATGACTGATGCAGATATCCTCAGTTGGGCCAACCGTAAAGTAAGAACTATGGGGCGAAAATCGCAGATCGAAAGCTTCAAGGTACCTTTCTTTATGTCAACTTCAAAATACGTTTCTTATTACCATACTACCATTTATAAAATATGTACATCTACCATCACGTTCTTCAGGACAAGAGTCTATCGAACGGGTTATTCTTCCTCGACCTTCTATGGGCGGTTGAGCCAAGAGTTGTTAACTGGAATCTTGTCACCAAGGGTGAAACAGGTTCACTACTCTTCTTACTAGATTCTAGATACTTTCTCTGTTTACCTGAATCAAGCTTATTTGGTTTTTGTGGTTGATGAGACATACAGATGATGAGAAGAGGTTGAATGCTACGTACATAGTCAGCGTCGCAAGAAAGCTCGGATGTTCTGTTTTCTTGCTGCCTGAAGATATCATGGAGGTAAGAACTGTGTTCTCTGTGGTGATTACCTGAAACAGCACGTGCTTTAGTAGAGTTAATGATGATATGGTGTTTGGGTTGTTGTGACAGGTGAATCAGAAGATGATCCTAATCTTAACCGCGAGTATAATGTATTGGAGTCTTCAAAAAAACTCATCGGAGAGTTCGGATTCGTCGTCAACTCAGAGCACCACCACGACGTGCACCACCAGCACAGACGCGTCCCCTGCTCCGTCTGTCACCGGGGAGGACGAAGTTTCCTCATTGAGCGGCGAAGTCTCGAGCTTGGCGGTTGATGACAACGATGCTGATGCGGTTTCGGACATCACCACTGTTTCAGAGGAGACACCCAACGAATAGATAGAGAGAAACGAATATCTCTTGCGAGAGGAAAGTAGCCTTTGTAATACCAACTATTCTGTAATCTGTATATGTGTATATTTAGTATATTTGTTCCCTTTACAAATAAATTACAGGCAGACAGTTACTAGACAGGACATGTTATAAAAAAAAATGTTGGGACTTTAGGAGTTGCATCTACCTTGTTGGAACAAGGCTAGGTTTGGAGAATCTCCTCACTCATATGTGAGTTCTTATATCACTCCGAATTGAATGTTCAAACCTTTTAACATGCATATGCGAGTTCATGCGTTTGTTAAACCTTTTTTCTTTCGTAGATTTTTTTTTTTTCCTTTACGACAATTAAAAAACTAAGTTTGGAGCATTTCATATATTCCATGTTTTACTAATTCGAATAACTAACTATATAAAAGAACCATATAACCCCTTGGTTTAAAGCATTAAGAAGCAAATAAACAACACATCAGCAGAAAAATAAAGGAAACAATCGGTGGTTGATTGGGACGTAGCATTTATCATCATTCATCTGATATTTTTTTGTTTACCTTCTTTTGGAAATTAACCCTGGTTTTACATAACCCTGGTTTATTATGTCAAAGCGCCTCAATTAGGGAGAGTTAAAAACCCCCGCGGCTCGAAACGACATCGTGGGAGTGAAAACCGCCAAGCAATTAAATCCTCTTTACGAAAGAGAGTCTCTCTATGCCTTACGCTCTCCAGCCTCCTCGGCATCAGAAGCCTAACATATAAGAAGCAAGAAAGAAGAGACGAAGGTAGGCTTCATCCACAATTGACAATTTCACCGCTTCTTGAATAAGGTTGATTATTTGATTTGATTCAGCAGGACAAACTTCATCATAGTGGTGTTGCAACACAAATTAGGGTTCCAGGTACGAATTTGGTGATTTTTCTCTATTTCAACTGCACACTAGTCTTGTTCTTATCACAGTTTCCATGTCCGCTGTAGTAACTTATGTATAGTCCTAATCTTGGATTTAGATCTTTTTTTCAATGGAGTGAACATAGAAAAATTTAAAGAAGACGTATCTAGCACTCTTGTAGAACTAACTGGATGTTATTTTTGTTCTCCCTTGATGCGCACGGTTGCGTAAAGCATTGTGATACATGAGCACTAAGATCAGAGGTTTGTTCGGAGTATGAGACGTGTTCTTTCTGCTTCTTCATTTAGGAAGTTATTTAGGATTTCCATTTTTCTTATTTCCTTTTCGTAGAGAGGTTTACTTCCACCTCTTATTATTATAAACAAGGTTTAGGTTTTTACTCTGTTTCTGTTTCTGTTTCGACTATTATCTCTGAGAGAATACTTGTTAACATATTCTGATTCAGGTATGGGCACTGAGGCTGTTTCAAAACCAGTGATGAAAAACGGGCATGACGACGACGACGATGATAATAAGCCTTTAGTGTTCAAGAGAAGTGTCATGCCCTCCACTGTTAAGGATGGGGACCAACCACACAGAAAACCGTTCGATATCAAAAGTGATAATGGAGATTCTGAGGATGATAGACCTTTACGTTCCATAATCTCCTCGAGAAAATCCATTGCGCCAGAACGAAAGATCAATGGCAACCAAACTTTGGATACACCAAGTAAAATCATTAGAGATGATGAGTCAGATGATGAAGCTCCAATATCTTCAAGGTTTCAAAAGAAGCATGTCAATGAAATTTCAGGTACTGGTGGAAATAAACTTTTGGTTAAAAAGTTGCAGAATGGTTCCAAGCTTGAAAGTGAAGGGCCAAAGATATCTAGCAAGAGACTTCTGGAGAAGGACAGTTCTGCAGATCAATCGTCCATGAAAAAGCAGAAGGCATTACCTTCAGCAACTTCAAATCCGAAACAAGATTCTGTTAAAAGAACCGAAAATTTAGGTGAAAAGAGGAAGGCTGTGGTGTCACCTAACGAAAGTGATGATGATGATGTTCCAATTGCCAAGAAAATCAAGTCAGATTCCTCCAACAAGAAAACAACATCTGCAAAGCCGAAAGTAGTAAAACAGAGGTCTACTTCATCAACTAGGAAGCTCAAAGTGACAAGAGTAGTTTCTCCTCCGGCCAAGACAAGGAGCAAAAATTCCAAGAAAAAGACCAAGTCCTCTGAGTATGCGAAGTCTACAAAATCCTTACCTACTAGCGATGGGAAAAAGAAATGGACTACCTTGGTGCACAATGGTGTCACTTTTCCACCACCTTATGAACCTCATGGGACTAAGATTTTATATAAGGGAAAGCCAGTCAACTTATCTCCTGAGCAAGAAGAGGTTATCCCTCTATCTATTCCCTCCATGTCATTGATAAACAAGAGTGTTCTTAGTCGATATCCACAGTGTTAAATTTCTTCTGTTCTACATTTTTAAAGATCGTCCATGGGATCAGCTTCATTAAATTATTCTGCTAATGATTTTATTTTCATGACTGTTAGGTTGCAACGATGTTTGCTGTATCGAGGGAGTCAGAGTATTATAACAAACCTCTCTTTAGGGAGAATTTCTGGAATGATTGGAGTAAACTACTTGGCACGGATCATGTGATACAGAAGCTAGATGATTGTGATTTTACCCCCATATATGAGTGGGATTTGGAATATAAACAGGTAAAGTCACGATATTCTTTTTTTTCTTTCTTTTTTGGTTATCTCATTAGGTAGTCCCAATTCATATTGCTTTTTTTTTTTTATGAATGCATTGGTGTTAATTACAGCTCAAGTTTCTTCCATTTGAAAATTTTCTTTGATGATGTGCAGAAGAAAAAAGAGAAGAAAAAAGAGAAGAAAGAGAAGAAACCGGAGCAGGGAGAGAAATATATGTGGGCTATTATTGACGGTGTCAAAGAGAAAGTAAGTTCTCCCATCAGATGTAAATGTTCTCCATCTTTTCGGATAATCTTACTTACTATGATGGTTGTGTCTCTTTCAGGTTGGGAGCTCCAAGGTTGAACCTCCTGCGTTATTCAAAGGTCAGCCAGGACATTCCAAGGTTGTTACACTTTTCTTTGTTTCTTTTCTGCTTTCACATATTTCACCAAAAAAAAAGAAACTTGCATTCCGGGTTTGGGTGGCTTCCATTAAAGTGCAATTCTGTAGAGTTTATTATTGTGTGTTTTGGCTTTCATAAACCAGTCTATATGACCTGATTTTTCAGATAGGAATGTTGAAAAGGCGTATCCATCCTTGTGACATCACTCTAAACATCGGGAAAGATGCTCCTATCCCTGAATGCCCCATCCCTGGTGAAAGGTCGTATTCTATTGTAGTCTCGGAAAGGCAATGGGAAATGCTAGTCTCGTGCTAAAAATGAATAGGTGTGACTTATTTTGCAGATGGAAAGAAATAAAGCATGATAACACAGTCACCTGGCTAGCATTCTGGGTTAATCCTATTGACCCAAAAAGGTTAAAGTATGTTCATCTGGCACCTAGCAGTTCTCTGAAAGGCCAAAGCGACAAGGAGAAGTACGAGAAAGCCAGGAAGCTTAAGGTACGAAGTCAGCTTTCATCTATTTTTAATTAAGTCTATCACACTTTCCTTTTCTTAGCTACTTAATTTTTGTTCTGTCTCTGTTCAGGACCGCATAGAAACAATAAGAAAAACCTACACAAAGAATTTTACTGCTAAAGATGTTTCAGAGCGTCAGATAGCTGTTGCTACCTATCTCATTGATAAATTGGCACTTAGAGCAGGCAATGAGAAGGTAATACGTGAATGAAAAACAAAGTGAATGATTTGCAAGTAATAACTAATTAACAAGTATGCAGAACGATTCTCATTTTTTTTCCCTTGTTCTGGACAGGATGAAGATGAGGCAGACACCGTTGGTTGCTGTACATTAAAAGTAAAAAATGTGGAGTGCGTTCATCCAAATAAGTTAAAGGTATCAATTGGATCCCGAAAGCTTTGACGCTAACTTCATATATGAAGAGTATACTCGTTGACGTAGTTTGATTGAATTTTCTTTTTTTCTTTCCAATGTGTGTTTAGTTTGACTTCCTTGGTAAAGATTCGATCAGATATGAGAATACGGTTGAAGTTGAGCTGCCTGTTTACGAAGCCATTGGACAGTTCAGGGCTGGTGAGTTAGATAGACCTGACTTTGTGTTCAAGCAGTTAAATCGTTTCTCATGGTTCAACAAATAATTGGTTACTTTCTTATTTGTCACCATCCAGGTAAATCCAGTTCTGACGATCTTTTTGATGAGATACACACAACCAAACTGAACGCTCAGCTTAATGAGCTTATGGTTGGACTCACAGCTAAAGTTTTCCGTACATACAATGCATCCATCACCCTGGATAAAATGGTATGATCGAAACCTTGTGCCTCTAAGTTTTTTTGTCTCCTATATTTTTACTATATATCTTCTTATTCCTTCTGTCACAAACTTTTACCGCTCTTTTCTCTTTGGATGCTGCGACAGCTGAGTGAAAATACCAAAGATGGCGATGTCAGCCAGAAAATAGGAGTTTATCAGCAAGCAAACAAGATGGTGAGATAGCTCAATTTCTGGTGGTTTCAAGTCCCTTGAAAGCAAAACAATGATGAGTGTATCCTTTTTCGGTTCATGACACTGGCTCTCGATTCTCGCAGGTGGCCATACTTTGTAATCACCAGCGTGCTGCTTCAAAGTCTCACGATGCACAAGTCAAGAAATTGAAAGATAAAATAGATGAACTCAAGGTAAACCTCCTATATGAGATCTGATAACCAAAATATGAAACTTTAGGAAGTTTTCTTAATTTTCAGATGGATTTTATCATTTGCCTTGTGTTTGATAATTTCACAGGGGGGTCTTAAACAACTAAAAACCAATCTCAAGAAGGCTAAAAAGGGAGAACCTCCATTAGACAGTTCAGATGGAAAGAAAACGAGAAACAGAACGCCAGAAGCGTAAATATGATAAAACCTTGCTGTCACTTACACAAAGACTTGAAAAACTAGATTAGCTCTTTGAAACTTTGATGTTAAATGCAGATGGGAGAAGAGGATAGCTCAAGAGACGATGAAGGTCAAGAAGATGGAACTAGACATGCAGACAAAGAAAGACTTGAAAACCGTGGCCCTGGGCACGTCTAAGATCAACTACATGGATCCTAGGATCACAGTGGCGTGGTGCAAACGCCATGAAGTACCCATTCAAAAGGTAAAAAATATTGACCTTACTTGCGGAGTAAAATATATTAAAAAATGCAGCGAGTCGTTCAATAAAAGGTTTAATGGAATCTCGTTATATACAGATGTTCGGCAAGTCTCTTCTGGAGAAATTTACGTGGGCAATGGACGTGGAACCTGAGTTCAGATTCTAATGCAGCAGCTTGAGAATTTCTGAAACAGAGCAAGCAGGCTACGCTATCCGATTGAAACGTGTTTACATACATTAATTACGAATTATTATTAAATGATACAGTTGTTTTTTCTTTTTTTTTTTGGTTCAATAAGAAACCATCATCCATCATCCAGTTAATGGTTAAGAGGAGTTATTGTTGGATTTTCGAAAGCAGAGCACATTCCTAACGAAATTGTACAATCAAACCATAGATAATATGAGCATTTGGCTTTGGATTGTTTCCTTATTCCTTCTTTCAACTCATTCAGCTTCTTCTCCAACCAATCAAACCATTTTGAGTCCAATTATCTATCATATATACCACCAGTGAATGAAGCGTATAAACCAAACAAGGCCCTTGAGATCTCTTGAATCAAAAGAAAGATAAACACAGAGGCATGTGAAAGGATAGATACAATGCAACTTGTACAAAGAGTCACGTCGTGGGAGAGTCTTGAACTTTGAATAGTAAACTCGTCCGTTTGGATCCTTCTAAGGTTACATTAGCAACATCAACGACCTTCGAATTATGAAAAAGCCTAGCAATATCCCTAACATCGTCTCCTCCGCATTCATCAACCGCAACCACGCAAAACCCGCCGCGACGCACCGTCCTCTCCATCTCCTCCACGAACCTCCACGGAAACAGAGCTTCAGCGAGATGTGCCGTAAACGCAAAATCGAAGCTACCGTCGAAAAAGGGAAGGTTATGAGGATCAGCTCTTCTAACGATAGGAAGCGAATCGACCAATTCTACGGCGGTCACATCAGCTAAACCGATCTGAGAAAGCGCCATCGGAGCGTGGCCGGCTCCGGCGGAGAGGCAGAGAGCTTTGGTGTGGTTGTGGAGTAATCCGAGATCGCGAAATCGCAGGAAGTAAGAGGAGAAGGAAGAGAGACGCGATTTCCATGCCTTAGAGGACCAGATTCGAGCGTTCTTCTTGGCGAGAGGAAGATGCTGACGAGGCGATGAATCGCAGGTGGATCTCGGGAAATGCGTATGAGGTTTCGACGGAGCTTCTGGTGGTATACATGTTTTCGGCGTCTGGAGGATCATAATCACCATGATCGCCGTCCCGATGATGATGAACACCACGGAAACTCTGTTCAGCATCTTCTCCACGTTTCTCTCCATCGTTCGCCGCCGATCAAAACACAGTAGTGTCCGATCACTGGATGTGGCGCGCGTGTGTTTTACCCGAAATGCAAGTGGGCTTCGTTCTACGCGGTCTGGGCCTTCTTAAATTAAAAATAGCCCAAATCATAGTTTCGGCCCATTAGTTGGGTTCGGAATGTTAAATTTTTAGAATATTCAGCCCGAATGTACAATTTTAGTAAAGAAGTGGGGCGGTTTTGAATATAATATAAAACATTGGGGGAAAGAAAGAGAGAGAGAGAGTGGGAATATACTTCTGCGGAGAGGAGAGAGAAGCTCTCCCGGGAAGAAGAAGACTACACTTCGTTGCAGATTTTTTTCTTCTTTCGAGAAATTTTGGTTCTATTTCTTGTGAATTATCAGAAAAAGGATCGTTTTGAGGCGTCTTGAAGATTAGGTTTTGAAATCGGAAGAAGAGGAAATGTCAGACCTAGACCGGCAAATAGAGCAGCTGAAGAGGTGCGAACCATTGAGCGAATCGGAGGTGAAGGCTCTTTGCCTCAAAGCCATGGAGATACTCGTCGAAGAGAGTAATGTTCAAAGAGTCGATGCTCCCGTCACTGTAAGTTCTTGCTTTACCCTATTTTTCTCGATCTGGGATTCGAGTTTTTCATCTCAAGTTATCTGTAAAGAACCGGTTGTCGTTGATGTTGATAGTAGAATTTATGAGCTCATAAATCAAGAAATTGAGCGCGGGAATTTCGGGTAGCGTAAGTTTTGATGGTTCAGCAGATCTTTGCCTTTGATAGTTTGGTTCGTTATGTTTTAGCAAATGGTGGTCATTCGTAGGGTCAAGTGAACGAGTTTTTGTTGGTTTTTACCTTTTTTTACAAGTCCAAAGATTTGCAAGAATTGTTAAATGTTAATCCATTGGAATTTTGTTTCTTTTCTTTTTTCCATTGGAATAGCTATGTGGTGATATTCATGGGCAGTTCTATGACATGATGGAGCTTTTCAAAGTTGGTGGTGATTGCCCTAAGACCAACTACTTGTTTCTTGGCGATTTTGTTGATCGTGGTTATTACTCTGTTGAGACGTTTCTACTTCTACTCGCTCTCAAGGTAACACTCGGGACGGTGTTTTTTTCTCACAATCTCTTCTGCTAATTGGGTTTTAGAATCACTAATAAGTGTGGGTTGCTTTGATATCTACAGGTTAGATATCCAGACCGTATAACTCTCATCAGAGGTAACCACGAAAGCAGGCAAATCACACAGGTGAATGCAGTCTCATTTACAATTTTGGTTTTGTCTATATATATTATATGTTCAAGAGTATTTACACAGTCTGCTTTTAGTAGGTTTACGGATTCTATGATGAGTGTGTGCGTAAATATGGCTCTGTAAATGTCTGGAGATACTGCACTGACATTTTTGACTACATGAGGTACTTGTTCACCCACTTTCTTTGTTTCGGTTTGTGGGATCTCTTACTCAAAAATGATGTGACTCTTTTTATCTGTACAAAAGTCTTTCAGCTGTTGTTGAGAACAAGATATTCTGTGTTCATGGCGGTCTCTCTCCAGCTATTATGACTCTTGATCAGGTTGCTAGAAAGATCTCTATCTCCCTACTGATATAGTCAAAAGTTTCAATTAGAATGATTTTAATTGACGAACCCATACATTTATTGCAGATCAGGACAATTGACCGGAAGCAAGAAGTGCCACATGATGGTGCCATGTGTGACCTCTTATGGTCTGATCCTGAAGATATTGTTGATGGCTGGGGATTGAGTCCTCGTGGTGCTGGATTCCTTTTTGGCGGCAGTGTTGTCACGTCTTTTAACCACACAAACAACATAGACTACATAGGCCGAGCCCATCAACTAGTTATGGAGGGTTACAAATGGATGTTCGATAGCCAGATTGTGACAGTGTGGTCAGCCCCAAATTACTGTTACAGGTAAATAAGATACACAGAACCGTCTATTTATTCTGTGTGTATCGTCTTTCCTTTTAGATTGATCTCTGCGTTTACTCCTATCTCGATTTTGCTCCAGATGCGGTAACATAGCTTCGATTCTAGAGCTCGACGAGAATCTAAATAAAGAATTCCGTGTGTTCGAGGCAGCGCAGCAGGTTTGAACCCTTTTAGTAAATATATTTTACTTGTCGTTCTGATTCCCTATGAGCAGTTCAGTAGACTGACTTACTCTAAATGCAGGACTCGAGAGGGCCTCCCGCCAAAAAACCTGCCCCTGATTACTTCCTATAACGTGGAGAACTTTGACAAACCCTACTCTCAGTTGAACTGAGGAAGAGAATCACAATTCGTTCAACGTGTCACGGTGCAGAAGAACTGAGGAAGAGAATCACAATCTATACGATACAATTGTTTCAGGCGAGATCTACTTAGGCCGAAAGGAACTGGGGTTTGATTAAAAAAGATACTGTTGTTTTCGGATTTTCTTTGTAATGATAGTTGAAGAGTGTTATTGTGTGATGGTAGTTAAAAAGAGTGTCATAATTTCAAGTTTTGACCTCAAAAAAAAAAATAAGCCCATAGTTATTTCAACAGAAATTCCACAGGAACGGTTAGGACAACGACAAGCAGATGGAATGGGTATGTTGCCGATTTGATAGGAACTTACCAAGAATATTTTGAGAAATCCCAAAATTCCTGGGTAGAAGATGAAGAAGATAATCAATGGCTGAGTAGTAGTAGTATAGTTAGTATTCCTCCAAAGAATTTTATTTCATCAACAATAATACACACTCACTCTCTGGCAGTCTTTTGCGTATAATGTGAAGACTATTTTGGAATTGAATGAGAGACAAAAGATTCAATAGTAAAAAGAGGGGAAAGGTATTGTTTTGTTCCACACGGCGATAAGAATTACAAAAGGTGAAAAACCGATATGTTTGAAGAAGATACACAGAAAGAGCAGCCACTCAAATTTGTGCATTGGTTTCCTAGTTTGAGGAGGACATGGCTTCTTGATTGAGTAGATGGTTCCTACTCAACCTCGCTTAGGATAGGGACAATGAGAGGATTCATCTGCGCAATGTATACGATTGCCCACCTGCCGAAATGAAGAAACAAAAACGATGCAATGATATAAGATAATGGGACAAAGAGACATACGATGATGACACACAGAAAAAAAAAGTTAGACACTAATCAGAGACAAATGATAATGTTCATGTTGTGGAACTTTCTCTAACATGAATCCTAAGTCATGAACTTGAGATAAGTTTAGAACTGTTGAGATAATACACTGTCGTATCCACAAGAAAAGTGGAAGTAGTAAAGGCCTAGAAGGAGGTGATCGAGGTGAATATAGTAAATACTGATGGAGGTGAGTAAACAATCAAGCAAGAGAGAGTTGGATGAGAAAAGGCGAAACAAATAAGTGGCGAGATGCAAAACAAAGGATGAACCATGATGGCTGCAAATAAAAGAAAATCAAACAGAAACTTACATCAACCAACAGCAGACAGTCGCCGTAATGACCAAAGTAAGATGTAGCCTGTTCCATAAAGAAAAAAAACAAAGACTTGATAAATTCACTCAAACGAAGAATGGTTACAAAATGTGTGCGTACAAGGCAGTTCAAATTCTAAAACATAAAAAAACCACTTTTTCCAGAAGAACAAGGAGTTACAATTGCGACACTAAACTAAAATGTTTACAAAGAAGAAACTATCAGAGGAAGGAGAACAAATTCTAATAACAAAAGTCAATGAAGAAGAGATAAGATCAATGATGGATTCTAAAGCGCAAAAGAGATAAAATAAACGATATGGAGCTACTCAATTGAAACCGGAGAACCAAACTATTGAAATTATTAACATTGACGGAGAAAATCCATCATAAAGACATAGCGACGGCCAATAATAAGATTGCGGAAATCAAAACATACAGATTGGTGGAGGGGCCTTTGTTGAAGCAGATTCTAGTGAAAATTGACGCAATGATCCCCACGACACCGAATATTAGCGATGTTACCAGAAAAGCCATGCCTGATCCTGATCCTGCTCCCAAACAGATATATATATATATCATCAATCTAATGCGATCCGATTGATAAAAAGAGACAGAGACAGAGAGAAAGGCTTAATAATCCTAGGAAGAGGAGAACGTTTCAAGAGACCTCACGGAGATTGGAATTGAAGCTCGTCGACGTCTTCAAACACACACAAAGAGAGGATGACGATGGAGGAGGAGGAGGGAGGGTCGTATTCGTTGTTCGTGCCCAAGTGATCTGTGTTGTGTCGGATCCGTTGCCAAGGCCCCCCAGATTTTTGTCAGGGGTTTATTTGTCTTTTCTGACCCTTACTCTTCATTTCTCCTTGTTTTTCTTTTTCTTTTTTTGCTAAAAGCACTATGACTTTCAAAGTCTCTCACAGTCACTAGTTTGCATTTGCGTGTTACATGTGACATCTTTTTGTTTAGCAAAGAATACGATTTTTAAACGAGAAAAACATATTTTCAAGTAAACATTTTGCTGCTACAAGACGGAAATAACAAACATTATGAGCTGCATCTTCAGTGAGACTCTTTAAGGCAAAAAAGGAATGAAGATGCAGCAGCTTCTTATGATTGGTTTTACTTTATTATTCTCTTGACATTCTTTTCATCTTCCTTGTTTAGGGACAACAAAAGCTCTGCTCTTAAAATCGGACACTCCCTGGTTTCCATTAGCACCCTCTAGATCCTCAACAACAAAAAAAGCTTCCTAGAGGTGTACATATCTGCTCTTTCAAATTGGGCTCTCACTCTGTTCTCCAAATTTCTTAGGAACCTTGATCGCTTTTCAGAGATGTAAACAACTTTTCAAGCGTTCTGTGGGATTATAATATATGAATCTGTGTCCAAGTCTAAATTCTCTATTTTCTAAGTGAGAGTTCTTGGTTCAATCTGTTTACAGCTCAAATGTACTATTACGAGTTCAGAAAATATCATGCTCACTGGTCATCTTCTATTCTGGAAAAAAAGAAATACTTTGTGAATCAAAGGTCTTACGTAAAATTCTACTTGTTTAAGGCTCTTAAAGATTATGTGAAGATAGTTTCCGTTGCACTATTATAATTTTATATAAAACCCGAACTATACTATATAAATGGTAACTCAGACTAAATTTGGCAATACTAACTAACAACATTGTAAAATTGCATTTAATTTCAAAATAACTGACAAAAAAGGTTGGTACAAATAGAAACGTAACAAAACATACTATTCCACACAGAAACTTTTCTATAGAGCTGTTCTTTGAACTTATATTTGACCTTACAGATTTGGACACAACTAAAACAACATATGGATCTCTTAGACCAGTCCATACTACTTTAGGACTATCCGCCTGAAGCGGCACGATCAATTCCTTTACTATAGGATATATATACCTTTAGTAGTAGGCTGTCTTGTCTTCATTGATACCGGCGTAGATCTTGGCGCAGTACTCGAACAAGCTGCCATCGAAACATCGCCTAATCGCTTCTTTTGACAAAAACCCTTCTTCGTCCCTCGCTAGCAAGTACAACAGCCCCCACTCTATTTTGCTTGCGATCCTAATTACACACAAAACATTCGTACACTCAAACATCATATGTACAACCCTTTTAATACTCAAGTTCAATACATTTATTAACAAACTAACTAAAGGCTAGTGAATGAGGGATCATGTCGCAATTTTACCATCCAAAAATGTCCCATGCGTCACGTTGTCCTTCTGTCATGTCCCATAGTTCTCCAAGACTCAGTTTATCTGGCAAGGTTTTTGCATATTTGCTAAATATCAACTCAAGATTCACCGGCATAAACCTGCGAAACATAAGGTGGTTATAGACCAATGCCTCGTGATTTGTGACCCCAATATTCAGTACAGGTCACCACCCACCTCCCTTCATTGTCATATGTTCTTGAGTCGCTTCCATGCTTTGACTTGTGTATATTGTGTATGTATATAGGGAAGAACGGTGAAGGTAACCACCCCTGTAATATAAAAGACGAATACTAACAAAATGAACATTGATCTAGGCTGATCGGTCTCAATAATTACGAGCCTAGAGTAACATTCAATCAAATTTACGGTATATATATGTCGGAGAAGGATGAGAGGTCCTACCGGAAGAGTAGCATAGCTAAGGGCCAGGTTGATTACAGCAGCTATGATAAGCGACCCAATGATATTGAAACCAAGCATTCGCAACCCTAATCACAGGTTGAAATCAAACTTTCACACATATACTAATTATAATAAACATGAAACTGAAAGATCTATATATGTGCGTATATCTAATATAAGCCTACATGTATAGATATATACCAGAGTAGGTCTCCCAAGGGTAGATGATGCCATTGTCATCGATATCGAAGAAGGCCACATGTTGCTGAAGCACACTAAGTCCGTAATTTTTATGGCCTGGGGTTCCATACGGATGCTCTCTGTCGGGTGCTTGCAGTGCTCTTGGCATATCTAGGCAAATCATTAATATCTATCATATATGATGCATAGGTTTACATATATCACACATGCATCAACCATCATATTTATTTGATACACAAACTTTACATATTTAGGAAAAAAAATTTCACATAATGTTTGGGCATGTATTTATATGTTATAACTTATATCTATATATAAATCAAGATCAAATTAATTTTCATGAATGTGCTTTGTGTGTATAGAACTAAACGGACGTGCATGTATAAAATACATCACCATCAGATATGTGCATAAATACAAATGGATGTTTTATATATGTATCAATCATTGACAATCTACATCTACTGTACGTATCTATATAATTTATTTTGTTACTATCCATACGTTCGATCATGAACATTAAATACTGTCACATGCCTAATTGAACATAGACACACATGAATGTCCATATGCATTCAACGTGGAATATCGTCTCTTTTCAAAGTTCGGCGATGATATTTATCTATATCCTAACGGTTTTGTTCAAATCCAACCCTAATATATATATATATATAAACATGTAAAACATATATATATATATATATGCGTGATATATACGTATGTTGACATCTATTAGGATGTCAGAGAAAGGCGTTTTTACAAGGTTTAGGAAGTCTATCATCCAAGTCAACACGAGCACGGCGATGAAAAGTGACCGGAGCATAGGGAGCCACCGTAGCCATTGCATCTCTCTCCATCATTTCCGTCGTTGTTCCCATCTCTCTCTCTCTCTAGATTGACTGCAAAGTGTTCTTGTGTATTTGAGTAATGAAAGAATGTGCTAATAAGAATGATGATTGATGTGCGTGGCGGACATGCACGCGCCAACGAAAGCACCGGTTGACATCTATTCCTTGTATTGACAACACTTTCTTCTCTTTCTTCTCTCTTCCTCTTTCTTACACTTGCCATGATTCTTGCGACACGTTTGCTTCCATGCTTCATCACTTTTTTTTGTGTGAATCTGTAAATTTCACACAAAGCCATGAACCGGGCCTTCATGGGTTTCTATTTAGGCCTTACTTTGAGTAGGTGCGGAAAAGGAAAAAGGTTTGTTGAACTCTAGTAGGTGTGGTACATGTAGAAACTACATTCAGTTCAAAATAGGTTGGGCGTGTATGCTCAATCAAAAAAGGAAGAAAAATTAAATCTTATGTAATTAAACATTTTAAACATTTGTCCCCTATTTCACAATTTTCTTTTTAGATAGGGATTTATTTGGGAACAAAACTTGGAGGTCATTGTGTGTTGCACATAATTTAAACCGGGTTTGGATAGAATCGTCACTTGTAAATTCGCATAAAGAAGAGTTGTTGTCATGTCGTGAAATTGTCTACAGAACTATTCACTACATGTAAGTAACTTGAACAGTAAAATATAAGATTGTATAACTATGAAATAATAGGTAGAAAAGAAAAAAAAGTTTGATCTCTAACCAATTGAAGTTTAGGTTTCCAGCAGCGTTGGAACTTGGAAATATAAACAAACATGTGAAATTTTTTTTTTTTTTTTGTAAACACTTTTTTGTGTGTGTGCACATCTAAAATACAAAAATTAGGGAGATAGCTTGAACATAATAGTGAAATCCAACATTTAAACGTTAAGAATTTGTTTTTACATTTGCAAACCAGTCCAAATTAGACTGGTTTACTTGGTATACGTAAAGGGGAAACATTTCAATTTTGTAAATGCATCTACCTTGTTTAAACAAAAATACCGTCAGTAAATAGATATAAAAAAACAAAAATACCGTCAGTAAATAGATATAAAAAAACAAAAATACGGTCAGTAAATAGATATAAAAAAACAAAAATACAGTCAGTAAATAGATATAAAAAAACAAAAATACAGATGGATAAACACGAGCATACAATGATACAAATACAACAGCATGATGTGACATGTAAAATAAGAAGTGTATTGGTTTACGCAATTACGCCGTGTGCTGGTTACATTATTTATAAAAAGGCTGACCTGAAAACGAAAGTCAACATTCTACTAGTCTCTAGTTAGTATAAGTGGATCGAATAAACCTAATCGCTTTTCTTCTGCAAGTCGCGTTTACTAATGAAGTGAACAACTGGTGCCGCGTGTCTAAACATTTACATGGGACCCGCACAGATTCCACCTTTCTTGTAGTATATAAGGCCTATTCTCGTCAGTTTGTTTTCAAATCTTCAATACATTGGAACCTTCTCTATAATCACTGGATTATTTTCTGCTCGACTCCCACGAAAATGAATTATTCAGAAAATGTTCCCTCTTACGATCCAAAACCTCCTTATTTGACAAGAGATCAAGAGCATGTAATCATGGTTTCTGCTTTGCGACAAGTGATATCCAACGTCGGAGGTGACACTGCTTCATCATCGAACTGGAATGCATGCGAAGCTCTTCAACTTGTGAACGCTGGCCCTTGTCCTCTATGCACTATCACCGGTTGCTACGGTTGCGCATTTCCACGACACGAAGAGATGAAGGAGAAGAAGGAGAAGAAGCATAAAGGAGTGAGGAAACGACCGTCTGGTAAATTATATCCCAATATGTTCCAATAGGTTTGAGTTATTTTCTCTACTAATTTATGTATTAAAACCATCTGGTAAATTATGTTCCAACACGTTTGTCTTGAGTATGTTCTAACAGTTTATCTACTTTCATAAACCATCAGGTAAATGGTCGGCGGAGATATGGGATCCAAGTTTGAAAGCAAGGATACGGCTTGGCACGTTTCCAACAGCAAAAATGGCGGCGCAGGTTTATGATGATGCGGCGGCTCAGCTTGTTGAAAGAAGAGCAACAAGAACTGGCACAAAGAACGGATAGGAACAATACACCAATACGATGACACGGTGGAATATGACTGCGAATTTTTTGTCGTATTTCATTAAGTAAGTGGAATTATAATTTACAAATCGTCACACATATAATTTATTGATCAGATTTTGAATTATTGTATGTTATTAAACTGTGATTCTCTTATTTTTGGTTTTAGCTTTATTATTTTAAAGTTTGATTCTTCTATTCTTTTTTATTTATTTATCAAGATTCTATTCTTATATTGCTTTGTTTTCAATCCTTTTCAAAATGTTATGTATAACTAAATTTTGATGTTTCTTGTAGTTCATATTATTTGATTTCAATTAAATTTTTAGTTGATTTATACAAGAATGATTTGTTTTCTTTGTTCCCTTTTGCATTTCATTTTGAATATCATCAATAACCCAAGAAAAAACGAACAACATCTTTACATATGTTTCTCCTTTTTATTGCTAGTGTACTGGTTTCTCTTTATAGTTATTTTCCCATAAAAAATGTGAAATTATACAGATTACTGAAAGTAATTGATTTTATAAAATCCCTAATATGATGTGTTTGGCGTGTGTATATAAAACATACATTTATTTATTGTGAACATGATGTGTAGAACCATTTGTCGTGAAGTTTTGTGAGAGGGGTGTATTTACCTGTTGGCTGCTGTGGAATTGACCGTAAGAAAATTGTTCATTCGGTTTTTAAGTGCTGTATGGAATTAAATTCAAATTGATATCAGACAATAGAAGATTGTGATTTTTGTAGGTATACATACATTTCTACTGTTGCGGCTATGTGCATGCTATAATAGAAGTTATAGCAAACTATGGAGGAGCGCTTGCAAAGAATACTAAGTTTGAGAAATCAAAAGACTTCACACAATATTTTTGTTTTGTACACAAAGTCTTGAGCCCGAAAAGTTAATAACAAACCGATGGTGTGACTGTGAGCTCGTACACACATTCACACACACACATCAACCCCAAGGTTCATAGATTAAAAGACGAAATTCAGTGACCCGCTGATGGATTTGTTAGCAACTCCAGTGACTTCGTCAGATGTTCTACAGCAGTAGCGACTTCATCGAAAGCCAAAGCTCCTACAGCGAATCTAGCAGCCTTGTGTGCCTCTGCAATCTTCTCTGGCCCTGGCTGGTAGCTGCTGTCGTAATGGTACTTCTGAGCTGGACTCGGTGCAGGATCTAGCACGGGAGCAATTTTGATACGCCCGTTTGATGATGAATAAGGAGGAGGAGGAGCAGAGGCGAAGCTTGTGGAAGAAGGAGCAGGTGCGGAATGTGGGGAAGAGTAATAAGGTTCAGGGTTTTGGAAGTGAGTAGGATAGTGGGAAGGAGTGGCTGGGAGGCTGCTTTCACTAAAGCTAGGGTAAGATTGGAAATTAGGGAGAGAACTTGGAGAAGGTTCATGAGATGGGTAGTTTTGTGGTGGAGGCATGTGTTGCGGCGGGTCTGGGTGGTATGGCTGATGGTTGTAAGGATGCGGGTAAGGGGAATCTGATGGTCCCGTGGGAGGAGGAAGGAGATCGTTGGAAGGGTAAGAAGACGGTGGTGGAGGCGGGACATCTGTGGGATAATCGTTTTTAGGATTTTCATGAAACCTCGGAGGAGGTAGGGGATGTTGCGGCACTTCAGGGAAATGGTGGTGGCTAGAGTCAGCATTCGAGTCATGGGATGGATCAGACTCTGTTCTATGATGACTTGGTATGTTGGTATCACTTGCACCAAGATCCTGTAGAATGTGCAAATTATAAATCGATTAAGCTGATTCAGATGTTCATATCTTAGAAGTAGACAGGTGGGTGTGGATCTATAAACATTTGCGCCCCAAAACACACTCTTTGATATTATTGGACAGAATACACACTAGGCCAACATCTAGATATTCCCAAACCATTAATTTCCAAGTAGAGAAGAAACTTACATAGGAGCCACTAGGACCGCTTGATGGGATGGATGCATCACTTTCATCATCAACAGGATCACCTGGCGTGGGCTTCCTTCCTTCTTTAATGGCTTTCCTTATGTCAGCAGCCTTCCAAGCAGCATACTTTTGTTTCTGCTCTATCTGACCATGGAATCCATTACATGTAAATATAAGCAAACATCTAACACAGCTGCCTGTTAAGGTGCGAAGTTTCTGTTTGAGATGTTAAGTGAAGGAAAAAGTAGGAACTCACATCAGGAGGAACCGGGCCAAACTGGCTCAGAATCTCAAAGAAGATGCTTGCAGCATAAAAGGTTTTGGCAGTGCCCCTGTCACAAGCGCAACAAAATTAATTTGGCTAATCCATCAAAAGAGTCTGTAAAGGCGTCACATGAATGCAGGTGTTAACACTTCTAAACTAATGGCCAGTAAATGAACTAATATCAAGGCTTAAGATACAGCCCACTTTGCAAAGGTAGAATGGTAAGAGAGAAAGAGGTCACGATAAGGCTTGTGTGCATCCAAACTTATTCCTTAACCAGTTATCTTACATTATATGTACGCGTGTGTGTATAGATGCATATATTTTTACTATAACTCGAAAGACATCATTAAACGATGATGGAGCTATGGAGGAAGGTATCATCTAAAAACATGTCTACCGACCTGTGTGCTTATTGGAAATCTATGTACTTATATGCTATTTTCAGTATTAGCAATAACAATACTTAACAGAGAATGAATCTGCAGACAAAGGATAATTCATTGAGGTAGAGCTGATGGTGGACATACTAGTGCTGATTCTGATGCTCATTGAATTAACAGTACTAAAAAGTAGTCTTACAAGTCAGCTCGTCCTGCACGATCCTGCTTGTCTGCCTTTGCAAAGACATTTAGTGCAAACCCCTCCACATGCATATTGTCATCTGGGGACAGATTCAATGATTTCTTATCCTGGAATTATACAAAAAAATATCGCGGTAAGAAACTGTAACCAGTCAGGAAATAGCCTCGTGACAACATAGTCAAACGGATCATGAGAAATACTAAGACTCAGCTACCAACAAAAAAATAAAGCTCAAAAATTGGAACTTGAAGGTAATACCTTTTCGAGCTGATTAATGAGGGACATGAGAATGGAATTGGTGGTCTTAGTTCTCTCGCTCTGCGGAATCTTCAATCCTCGTTCCATGGCATATAGCCGACCTAATCAATCATAAAGTTTTCAAATTTACATTTAATTAAACACAACAACAACATTAATTCAGAAAATTAATTAACGAATAAATATCAAAAATCCATCTAGTACTCAATCGCAGGACGCGATCATCTCAGTTCACCAAGAGAGACAGAGATAGAGAGAGAGAAGACAATCCAAACTTACAGTAATAAGCAACAAGCGGTTCATGCTTCTGCAGCTCATCCGCGCGTTGCAAGTAAGGCAGAAGAGTCTTGGCTGGTTCGTTTGGGTTCGACATCGATTCTGATTCTCTCTCTCTCTCTCCGCGAGCTTCGTAAGCTTTTCTCAGATTGTAAAAGACAACAACAACTGAGGAAGTTTTCCTGATTTCTACGCGCTTGTGATTCTCAAGTACAAAAACGATGTCGTTGAACGGACCTCTCTAATGTCCTAATCCAAACCTGTCTTGGAGAACCCCTCCAACTTCTTTATTATTTGCAACTCTCCTCCAACCTTTTAAAATTATCCAATTACACCCAAAACATCTTTAAGCATATATAAAAGACGCAACTCCAATTAGAACCTTAACTTTTCTTCATTAGATCGGTCACTTCACAGTCATTCTACCAAAAGGCTTGGAAACAAAAATATGAGTCAATCAAATGATACAGAGACATCGAAATCTAAGTAACATTCTACGTTCAGTGTCTGTTCTTGTTTCTAAAGTGTTTGTTTCATGAACATCACTCATTCCCTAATAGCAACTACCAAAGGACTGAAGATATTGTCAAGGTGAAGCTACAACTGGGTCAGCACAAGAGACTGGAGATGCAGCATCCTCTTTCGAGACGGCTACAAGGTTCGAAGGTGAACTCAGCTTGTTGAGACTCTCTCTTTTGGACTTGTTTCCGTTCTGGCTTGAGTTCATGGATAAGCGCCTAATAGGCGTTTCGTTTAGCCCTCCTCCGTTTGCTCGTGTTCCCACCGGTTTCTTGGAACTGACGGGTCTTGCAGGGCTCGGTTTAGACCCAAAGGCCGAGTCTTGATCTGTGTGTGGCTGTTCTTGCTGCTTCTTCTGTTCCTGTTAATAAAAAGTAGGCAAGATTAGTTTATAAGAAGTTATGTTCCACAATCAGATGATTGCAGTATGAGAAACTCACCTTCAGCCTCCGCTTCTCCTCTTCTCGTTCCTGGCTAAGCATAGTGTATTCATCTAGCATGGCGAGTAGAGGAACACCATCATACTCAAAGGACATATTGTTATCCTCTTCCCATGCCCGGGTTTTCGTAACCAATGTGTCAACCATTGCTTGTACAAACAAAACATCATAAATCTGTCAGTCTCAGCTTGACTCATTGTGAAAAGATAATAGAGACTCTTGGAGTTACCGGTAATCTTGCTGACCAAAATTCGGGCTTTCTCAGCTCTCTTGAGATTCAAATGTGCACCTCGGCTTGCACTATACCTGTTCTGATCCTGTTTTCAAGAACAAAGTCGAAAAGCACCATCACATTTTATATGTATGTCTTACTAGTAATGAGTTTGACACTGACAGGATCCTCTCATGCATTTACCCGATTGTAGTCTTCGAGCCAGCTCTCTTCCTCACAGGCTGACATCCATTTCTCGACTCGGTCTAATATTTCTTTTCTACTAAAGGCTTCTTCCTTTGCCTTTGCGATCTGGCTATCCATGTCAGCCAGTAGCTCAGTAGGTTCAGTATTTCCGGAATCAATCAACGACATGATTTTCTCACGAACAACCTCCGGTTTTATCTCTATATGAGCACGAGCATATATCCCCTCAAGCTCAGTTTGTTTCTTGAATGCAATTTCCTTCATTCTGCTAGCTTTCAGTTTGTCAAGCCTATCCACTTCCACCTCAGCCTTTCAAGGTTTTTAAGAAAACAGTTACTTATTTTAAGCATTGGTTGATTCCAGCCAGGGAAGATTGTTCAATATGTTACAAATTCATAATACCTGCTCGATCAGATCAAGTGCGAGAGCACCAGAGACTGTGACTTCATGAACTGAAGCTGAAAGGTTACATGTAACATGATCAAAAAGCTCCCTTTCCTCATCAGGAGTATCCATCAGATTCCACAAATCAGTTAGCTGAGTAGCTAGCTCTTGAAGCTGCAGCAAACCAAGATTCACTTCTTCAGTCCACAAACAGGAATTTCAATACTTTTCTCTACCAATTTGATATTCAAGAGTTGCAATCAATGAAAAATGATTTCAACATACGTCCAGCCTAAACTGACCAAGCTCATGTTAGAGAGATCACAAAGACCATGATTTTGACTAACCTGCTTAAGTCTTTGCATCTTATCCTCTTTAAGAGTCAGGACAGTCTTAGCCAACCTTGAAAGTGTCTCATTACTAATGCTCTTGTTTTGAACACCATTCGCCTCACCTAAGCTCGGGTGAACGTCAGTGACAGTGCTTAAGAAATCTAAGGCAAGGACGGCACATAGGTCATGCACTGTGCTCACAAACTCGAGCACCTTGTTCAACCTATCACTCTGTCCAAACACAAAGCAGCTTTAGTTCTGGTCTGACAACAAACATATAGGCCACAAAATAACAATATCCCAACTAATATTCACCTTCTCTTTCTGGAGCTCCTGGAGTTTGCTCTTGTAGTCATCTAATCTCTTCAGGGACAAGTCAGACTCATCGACCACATGAGGCCCATTGTTCAAACCGCCAGCAATCTCTTCACAGATCTTCTGAATCTGCGATTGTACATTAGAAAACTCCCGGACCCTTTCCTCTTTCTGTTGCCAAAGTTGTTCAAGCGCAGGTGCTATTGCAGAAAGCTGTTCTTTTATCGTTCCTGAAGTCTTGTCTGGCTGCAATCAAGACAAACACATCTAAGTGACTCTGTAATCACCTATCCTTTTCCAGATTTAGACGTGAGAGCACTTACAATGCCGATATAGCTTTTGTCCCCAAGAGAAGTTATGAGAATGGAAAGTTCAACATTGGCATCTGACAAGGTCTGAAGAAGCTCTGCACGAGATTTTGCGGCCAGCTCAACCTTCTTCTTGTAAACATTAAGACATTCTACCTCTATCTGAAGAAGCAGTTTGTCTCGTTGCTCATCACTCTCACCAACTTCATCCCAGATTTCCTGTAAAAAGTTTGTCCAATAAGTTCGCGGAACCACACTTCTTAGATGTTAAGTGTGTGTTCTGCGAAATTACCTGCAGCTTCTGCAGTAAGGTGCCACAAGTGATTTCTTCCAGAAGAGGATTATCTGCTTCTGTCACTGCCATTCTTGTGAAATCACAAGGTTTCCTTCAGAAAGCGAAACACAAAACATTTTGGGTGAAAAACTGAACTAGAACTGCGGTAAAAGAGACCAAAGTTGCTATCTTTTCCAGAAACTAAGCACCCAATCACTCTCATCAAACATGAGATATATTCAAAAGCTTACTATCTCCTACATAAATCCACCATTGAATCAGAGAACTAGAATATTGAACTTACGAAGCTTAAAACCCATTTCTAGCAAGACCAAAAGCAAGCACAGTGAAAGCTAAAATGGGACTAAGTGCAAGCAGAAGCTCGAAAACTAAACGAACCAAACAGTAGAAGATTGTTTTATTTACCGAGATCGTTATTGGATCCAAGGGTTTATCTGGGGTTTTCCACTTCTCTTCTAGATCTGAAACGCTCTGACGAATAGTTACTGTCAAGAGAGAGAGAGAGAGCATAGGAAACAGAGAAATCTCTAACTCTAACTATGGTTATGGAGGTTGGGAAATGGGAAAAGTGGGACCCGCTTTACGGAACTCTAATATGAATCAACAAAACAACGACAAAAAAACGACGAATTATTTAACTGATTTGACCACTGATCACAGAGCTCGCTCTCATTGACCCATTTGTTCATGTGTATGCGCGCCTTCGGCAGAATAAAATTGAATAGTACCTACAGGCCTTTATGGGCTTTAATATTCCGACTCAGCCCAAACAGTATTAATGACACGTGTCGTTCATTTCGGGTGTAAACGTGACTCTCCACGCAAGAGAAGCGGCATGAATAGTTTATTTGGTTTCTGTTTTCTGATTAGGCAAAGTGATGAAGCCTCACCGGTAAGTGCTCATCCACCATCTTCCTCCTCCTCCTCTTCTTCTCTCACCTTTGACATTCTTTCTCATTTTTCCTCTTAGTTAGGATTTCGCTTCTCGGTCGTCATCATCCCGCCACGTTTGATTAACCTAGAGAAGCCTGATATTCTGTAAGTTATGCTTGATCCGATTTGTCAACCTCTGATTCTATCTGAATTTTGTGTGTGTTTTAATATGTTCATCTCGTTGTCGTTTGATAAATCATTTAAATGCTTACGCTTACACATACATTTTAAGATCCTCTGCTGATGCGTGTTACCCAAGTTAGCTGTGATCAATGTGTGTGTGTTTGTATCTGTTCATTAAAACGTGTATAAGGTCGAGTTATGGTTGGAATATTAAAATTATAAGATCAAAACCAGATCATCATATGATTCACTGAGTTGGAAGAACCTAATCCAGGAGCATTTCATAAGGATCTCTATGGCAATGGAGAAAGATCTCAATCAGAACTCTCCACGAAGTAGAAAGCTAAGGGAGAATAGTTATCCTCCTAACACACCAACGTCTCGGATAAGCAATAACCAAAGAGATAACCATTATCACAACATTCCAAATTCTCCAAGGGATTACAATTATACTCCTAGCTCTCCAACAGCTCGCCTTCGGTGGCGAAACCGATCTAATGAGGTATATATATATTGTCATACGGTCTTTTTCGGTTAATGTCCTAAGATTATTAAAATATCTTTTTCAATTCTTTGATTCAGATTCCAGCTGAGGTGAAAAGAAGCAATGCAAGCAATGTAAGGAACCTCTTACTTGGTGATAAGAACAAGTACAAATCAATGTGGATAAGGACATGCTCGTCTCTCTGGATGCTCGGCGGAGTTGTTTTTATAATCTACATGGGTCATCTCTACATCTGGGCTATGGTTGTGGGTATACAGATATTCATGGCTAGAGAACTCTTCTTTCTTCTCAGAAGAACTCACGAAGAGCGTCGCTTACCCGGTTTCAGGCTCTTGAATTGGCACTTCTTCTTCACGGCTATGTTGTTCGTCTATGGACGCATACTTCAACAGCAGCTAGTCAACACGGTTTCTTCAGACAGATTCATCTACAAGCTTGTTAGTGGTCTGATCAAGTACCAGATGGTTATTTGCTACTTCTTGTACATCGCAGGTTTGTGTGTTTTGTTTTCTTCTTCGCCAATATGACTCTATGGATTTAATAAAAACTTCATCGCCACTTACGAGTTTAAAACTTTGAAATCAGGGTTCATGTGGTTTATCCTTACATTGAAGACGAAGATGTATAAATATCAGTTTGGGCAATACGCTTGGACGCATATGATCCTTATCGTTGTGTTTACTCAATCTTCTTTCACCGTCGCCAACATTTTCGAAGGGATCTTCTGGTAAAAATGAGTTTATGCATATATATATATCAACTTAGACATTTTTTTTAAGGGTTATAACTTCTTCTAAACATGGATATATACACAGGTTTCTGCTGCCAGCTGCGCTTATTGCTATGAACGATGTTGCAGCTTACTTCTTTGGTTTCTATTTCGGGAAAACTCCGCTCATCAAGTTGTCTCCAAAGAAAACATGGGAAGGTTTCATCGGAGCATCGGTGGCAACTATAATCTCAGCGTTTTTCGTAAGAACCATTTCAATCATTTGATCCATTCATAACATTTTCTTTTGTCTCAAGACTGATAGATTATGTGCTTCTTACAACAGTTTGCAAACGTCTTAGGCCAATTCCAGTGGCTTACATGTCCAAGGAAGGTAATGAAAATGAAATCTCCATCAAGATGTTCTATTTACAGCCTTTACTTCATTCATTATGTTGCATTTTTTGCAGGATTTGTCCACTGGTTGGCTTCATTGCGATCCAGGCCCTCTGTTCAGACCAGAGTATTACTCATTGCCCTCTTGGATTGCTCCACTTGTAAGCAATTAATAACCTTCTCTTGTAAACCAGCCAATGATAGTGTCTTATATAAGTCTTCGTTTGAAACTGAGCTCATGAACTTTGCATAACAGTCTCCATGGAAAGAGATCTCGATACTACCCGTGCAGTGGCACGCTTTCTCTCTAGGTCTGTTCGCATCCGTTATAGCACCTTTTGGTGGTTTCTTTGCAAGCGGTTTCAAAAGAGCTTTCAAGATCAAGGTTAGACATTTTCAGATAGTAAAAACTTTGTATCCACATATCAAAGAAGGAATCTTTACTTGGTTTTGTTGGTTTTACAGGACTTCGGAGACAGCATACCGGGACATGGAGGGTTTACTGACAGAATGGATTGCCAAGTAAGAGCAACTGACTAATACAAAGTGATTGCAATATGATCTCTTCATTGTTTATAAAACGAATCTGGTTTCCTAAATTCAGATGGTTATGGCGGTTTTTGCATACATCTACATCCAATCGTTCATTGTTCATCAGGACTATAGTGTCGAGATGATCCTAGACCAGGTAAGAATAATCACCACTCACTCAAGATCATGTGAATACATTGTACGGTATCTATACCTTTGGTTGTATTACACCTGCAGATATCGAGGAGTCTGGGACATGAGGAGCAGAAGATGCTTTATGTAAAGCTCGGAGACATTCTCCAACACAAACTGCAGGGTGGATTTTAAGAAGTGACTGAGCGTAGGTTTTGTGACTGTATTCAGTTCTTTCGTTTTGGTTAGTTTCTGGTTGTATCAGACCGTGTAAAACCTTCATTTGTGTCTGATTAACTTATAAAAGGAGACTTGGTAGAGTGTGTGTGGAAGTACTGCAACTTTCCCTCGTGCAAATCAAGTTTGGAGAAGTTTTAATTAGAGGTTTATGGAAGATACGAGAAAACAGATACTAAAGGAGGAGTTCCCCTGCAAGCTGGCATGTCCAGCAACTTATGGGAGATCTTGTTCATCCAATGAATAACCAAAAGACGATAAAACTATTGACTGTTAATTAAGTTGCTCGAAACAAAGAACAGTAGCAAAATTTATGAAAAGCAGCTGACTCCTTTTTAAGCATCAGACTCTTTCTTGTCTTCTTCGCTCTCTCCTCCTTGAGTAACACCAACTTCAGCTGGTCTTATAACTCGATCAAACAACGTGTATCCAGACTGTAGATGTCGACAACCATCGTTACTAATCGGTGTTAAGACAATAGAATCTGGAATAAAAAGAGACAGATAAAAGAGAAAGTTTCATATATTTACCTTCAAGACATGAGCAACTGTGCCTTCTGGCTTAGAAGCATCCGGGACTTGGAACACTGCGTTATGTCTGTTTGGATCAAACGGCTCGTTGATAGGATCATACTTCTCCATACCAAATTTCTTAAATACCTGCAGCAGCACACAGATTTGGTCGGTCTCCTCTACACTGCTTACTCAAGGTCTTATAACTAAATTTCTCGACAGAAAATGGTGATGTATATACCTCAGCTAGCTGTTTTTCAGTCATCTCCACACCTTCTAAAAGGGTCTTTAAGAGTGGAGTAGCTCCAGCCGAATCTTTCGTAGTGTCAAGCTTTGAGAAGCTTTCTTTGACAACCGAAGAAGCTCTTCCAAGATTATCCGCCACATCCAAAAGGCTCTTTGCAAAATTCTGCAGATATACGTATATCTATAGTCTCAGCGAACTATTAGCATAATGATGCAAAAGGTGCAAACCACCAAATACTTGTAGACTAACCTGTACGGCATACTTTTTGGTGTTTTCAGCATCACGCCTTGTTCTGTCCATGACATTCTCCATCTCTGCGTAAGTGCGAAGAACTTTATCTTTCATTTGCTTAATCTCTTGATCTTTTGCAGCCAGTAGCTCTTCCTTCTCAGTTACGAGCTTCATCAAATCATCCATTGACAACTCCTCATCATCATCACTGTCGGAATCTGATTCAGAAACTGCAGCTCGTTTAGCACCTTTCCCCCTTCTCTTCGCAGAATCGGTCGTAGAATCTTTGGTGGATTCTGAGTCAAGACCAGATTCGTTTGCTTCAGCTGTAGCTTTCTCTTCACTTGTCTTCGAAGCCTCAGTGTTGCTCTCCTTTTCATTTGATTCAGGCGTGGTAGTGGAGGAAGAAAAAGAGAACCTTTGAAATGGAAACGAATCAAGAGACACCTGAGCTGCAGCAAGCTGCCCCTATAACGGATACGAAATAGTACAATCGTCAGTGAAATGACACAGAGCCACACAAAAAAAACTATAGAGAATCTAAGGCAAGAGTGAGAGAGACTATCTAGAGATTCAAACATATGAGATCAAAAGACAGTATCAGTTCTATAAAAGCGTTATATTCCCAACGATCAAAACACTGAATTGGGGAAATCCTTAAACCCTAATAAAACCCTGAACTACAATTCGGTACGAATATTGATAAATTCGAGTCAAAATGTAACCTTGTGTGAGAAGTCGTGAACGAGGGAGTGATACCGGCTCGATAACACAGGAGCCTGGTTCCTCGCCGGAAGAGCGGCGGCGGAGAGAGAGGCGCGTAAACCCGCGCTGCGGGAAACTCGCGACAAAATTCTCGAAACCAACATCAGGGCAATGAATGCGCAGATAAAACAAGGCAGAGATCAAGACCAGAAGATTATCGAATCGAATCGAATTGTTTAGGGGAAAATGCTTAATTCCAGAGGCTCACACAGACAGACAGACGTGGTTTAGTGTGGAGAAGAGAGTTCTCTCTTTGTGTTTATTTACGTAATTACCCTCACCGATGCACGAGGGTGGCTGAGGAAGTGAGGGTATTATCGTCAATATACCAGCTAGGAGATTTGAGAATCCTCTAGAATCAAAGGCACTCGTCCTTGTATTTTTTTTTTGGGACAGACAAAGCCCACCCTCTTTGGACCAAACATCATAAGCTGTGTGTTGTAACTTAGCTATACAAGTTTTACATAGTTGGCATATGATGATCAAGACGTCTACCATCATAAGCTACCTTTTTTTGGGACAAACGTCTCGGCATGTGGAGGAGTACTATGTCCGGCCTTCTATCTTTTCTCGTCCCTTAATTAAATTCTCTGGATGCTGATGGATCATCCTTTGTTGAAAACGTTTAGCATTCGTCAGGTTAAGCAAGTTGTGGTAACATTTTTCTGAAGAATGATTTCTAGTTGTTGCTGATGATTTGTAGTTTTTACTAATGAATATTTTCTGAAGAATGGTCAACATTTTTTTATATATAATTCAGTTAGTTAATTGTTTGTTACTAGTTGAAAATTGTCATTGCCTATTAACCATTTTACCTTATAAATTAGAATCACTTTTGGTTGCAATAGTGTTAATTAAAAATTGCTAAATTAATTAGAGTGGTTGTGTAGGTCCTGACTTCTTTTGCATGGGAGAAAGTGAAAATTAATGTTCAGCTACTTATTATAACTCAACAGCTAAATGACCAATCAGCTGATCGAAGGAAAAAAAACTCTTAACTTGTATTTTGTTCTTTTCTCATTCGATGTATTTCTAATAAGAGAACTATTTGGTACAAAAATCTATGAAATCATGTTAGAAAACACCCATCCGCCGGTTACCAATCGGAACCTAACCACATCTAGCTTCAAGGAAAAAAATAAAACAAGAAATTGAACTTCCAGTTGAACTAAAAAACAAAGTAACTTTATCTCCAATGTCACATTTGACGCATGAGAAACACTTTCTTGCCGTTACTTGTTATTGTCGTTGCACCAACCAAACTATGGGTGAACAAAAAAATCCCCAAAACGCGCAACATAGATTACAAAGCATCCGAGCGTTAGAATAAATCACACTCCATTGGATACCTTCTAGTCTTCTACCTAAGCTTTCTTTGTCAAGTGGACACAATCAGCTTAATTAGATTGAAGACCATGTACTAAAAAGGAGAAAGCAAAAGAAAAAGAGTCTAATAAAAGCGACAAGACGTAGAACTCCGAGCGTGAAACCGGTAAGAGGAAGATGCGTTACATACCTGAAGCTTGCAAGACTACGAATCCTTCTACTTCAAGTAATTCTTACCTGTCTCTCTTTTTTCAGTAGCTATTTAATACCGGCTCTTTGCTGCAAACTATTAATGAGTCTCATCATTTTCGGCTCATTACTCACCTCAACTAACTTCAGGCCTATCTCTGTGGCCAAAATTAAACAGAGGCAAAACACAATAAGGAGTATTGAATAAGCATTAACTAACAAAGGGGCCAAGCTATTTAGTATACAAAAAGAAGCGAAAGTTTGTCAGGTTCGATAGCAAGTACCTCTCTTTCTCCCAATAATATGCTTGCTCCGGTTGTTCTTCCAGTCACTTGTGAGAGTCTTGTTTGCAGAAGCAGGAAAAAAAAGTTGAAAACTTTGCATAACAGCATGCTGGGAAACAGAGTTCTTGCCTTCTTGTTTCTCGCAGCTCAGCTCTTGGCTCAGATACCAGAAACGGGTGCGAAGGTTACTGCCCTTATCGTGTTTGGGGACTCAACTGTGGATTCAGGGAACAACAACCAGATTTCTACGGTTCTAAAGAGTAACTTCGAGCCGTATGGCCGAGATTACTTTGGCGGCAAAGCGACTGGGAGATTCTCAAATGGCCGGATTGCTCCAGATTTCATTTCTGAAGGTCTTGGACTCAAGAACGCAGTCCCTGCGTACCTAGATCCAGCATACGACATCAAAGACTTTGCCACTGGTGTCTGCTTTGCTTCAGCTGGAACCGGCTTAGACAATGCAACCTCTGATGTGCTAGTAAGTCAACCATAGTTGTGTATCTTAAATACATACATATATTCTAATAGTACGTTACTGTAATGAATCTGAAACTGACATGGTTTCTTTAAATGTCATCGACTTCTACAGTCTGTGATGCCGCTTTGGAAGGAAGTGGAGTACTACAAAGAATACCAGACTAGGCTAAGAAGCTACTTGGGTGAAGAGAAAGCTAATGAGGTTATTAGGGAATCACTTTACCTAATTAGTATCGGAACCAATGATTTCCTGGAGAATTACTATCTTCTTCCCCGCAAGTTAAGGAAGTACTCTGTGGATGAGTACCAAAATTTCCTGATAGGAATCGCGGGAGAATTCTTGACTGATATCTACAAACTCGGAGCTCGTAAAATGTCTTATTCGGGACTCTCTCCCTTTGGATGCTTGCCCCTGGAAAGAACAACACAGATCTTTTACGGGAGCAAATGTATCGACGAATACAACGCTGTGGCTAGAGACTTCAACACCAAGATGGCGGAAAAGGTCTCCAAGTTGAACAGAGATCTGAACGGACTCCAGCTTGTGTTTTCAAACCCGTACGACCTGGTTTCAGATATTATATACCATCCTGAAGCATTCGGTTAGTAGTACCAAGTTCTAACAAAAGCTTTCAGCAGCTATTAAATCAAGAATTCTTCTGATAATGTTTCTAATTGCATCACAGGTTTCCAAAATGTAAGGAGTGCATGCTGCGGAACGGGATACTATGAGATGAGCTACTTGTGTGATAAAATGAACCCTTTCACATGTACAGATGCAAGCAAATATGTATTTTGGGACTCATTTCATCCAACAGAGAAGACAAACGAAATCGTAGCAGACCATGTTCTGAAGTACGACTTATCTCGGTTTCAGTGATAAATAAGAAAGTGTCATAACCCCAAGCTGAATATTTTTTACATACTATTCTTTCTCCTACATGATATCTGTATAACCAATGTTTCGTCGAAGTCTCTTGATATCTCAAGCTTCCAGAGTGTTGTAAAAGACCATGTTTCCTTAATTTGTGTTCATGCAACTTATAAATACTACTGTGATGTTATGAAGATGGATCAGATCTTAGTGTTAAAGCCAGAAACCAAAACCGAGGGATGTGCCTCAATATATTAATTCTAGAATCCGGAGTAACATGTTTCAATTGGTATTTAACATCTGATTTCAGAAGAAATAGGTAATGTAATCTCCAACATTTTAATGACAAATACATAACAAGGCTAAGTAGGAGACTCTGTGGAAAATATATCTCACTTTCAATTGTCATAAGAAGTGACATACCTACTACCTACCATAACCAAAACATCAAATTTGTAAAAACCGGTTCGGTTCGGTTCTGTTCGTATCCACCAATATAGACGTAAAACCTCAATTGTTCTTGAACCGGTTAGAGGTTTATTATTTTTTTTTTTTTTCTCAAGCGTCTTCTCTGTCTCTCTCTCAATTCTCAGTTTCTCAATAAGACAAATGTATCCTCGTAGGGTTTAGGGTTTATGGTCGAACAATTCCTGAGACGGAATTTGGGAGCGAACCCAAATCAAGCCGAAGGAAAGTCGATTGGATGCGGTGGTCGATTGCGACTGCGATTTCGTCGACGGCTAAGGGGTTTCTTCACCGGCATTTCCTGAAGAACGGTATTGCTCCTTCGTTAAGACTCTTCGGTTTCCGAGCTTGTTCTGGTGCGATTCACTACCAAGAGATACTGAAAAGTAGGCTTCACGATATCAAGTACGATGAGGCTATTGATCTGTTCGGTTACATGGCTGAGTTTCGTCCCCTCCCCAACATTATTGAGTTCAATAAAGTATTGACTGCTCTCGCCAAGATGCAGAGGTACGATGCTGTCATCACTCTCTGGCATTTTCTGGAATATTCGGAAGATTTGGAGATTTCGCCTGATCTCTATACCTGCAACATCTTAGTCAAGTGTTTCTGCTGCTGCTATCAACCTTGTTTAGCTTTGTCTTACTTTGGGAAAATGATGAAACTTGGGATTGATCCCGACGTATATACGGATAGCTTGTTGGTCAAGGGATTCTGCCACGTGAATAGAATCAAAGATGCGTTTTATGTGGCTGGTCAAATGAGCAAAATGGGTATTACTCCTAATGTTGTAGTCTACACCACTTTCATTCATAGTCTTTGCAAAAACAGATTTTTGAAAGACGCGATGAAGCTTCTCCACCGTATGGAGAAGGAAGGAGTTACGCCGAATGTTTTTACCTACAGCTGCCTCATTAGTGGCCTTTGTAATTCCTGTCAACTCAGTGAAGCCTTTCACCTACTGCGCCGAATGATCTCCAGGAAAATCAACCCTAATGTAGTCGTTTTCACTGCACTAATCAATGCGTTTATGAAAGCTGGCAAGTTTTCTCAGGCTAGAGCTGTGCACCAGGAGATGATCAAAATGTCTATATATCCTAATGTTTTCACTTACACTTCACTGATCAATGGGTTTTGCATGCACAATCGTGTACATAAGGCCGTAGAAGTTCTTGAAAAGATGATAAGCGATGGGTGTGCCCCAAATGTATTGACTTACTCTACTCTTGCAAATGGATTTTTCAAGTCCAACAGGTTCGAGGAAGGGATTCAACTTTTGGAGGACATGTCTCAGAGAGGAATAGCCGAAAACACAGTCTCTCGCAACACTCTTATCCAGGGGTGTTTTCAAGCAGGCAATATCAATCTTGCCCTACAATTTTTTCAAGAGATGCCTTCTGACGGTCTGCCTCCCAATATTAGGAGCTACAACATTGTGTTAGCTGGTCTATGTGTTTATGGGGAGGTTAAGAGAGCAAGGATTGTATATAAACATTTGCAAGAGACTAGAAATGATCTGGATATTATTACATATACTATCATGATTCATTGGATGTGCAAGGATGGTATGGCCGATGAAGCATATGAGTTGTTCTGTAGCCTCAGCCTCAACGGAGTGGAGCCTGATGGTAAAGCTTACACGGCAATGATCTCAGGATTGAAGAAGAACGGCATGCTGGCTAGAGCGAATGCAGTGACAAGGGAATACCAGAAATACAAGCGGAACTTACGGGATTCCTCATGAGACACATTTACGGACTCGTAGCTCCGTAAGATATCTCTGTCCATGCTCCCTTCTATGGGATACCTGCTCCTGGAAAGAGCAACGCGGATCTGTTACGCAAGTGAATCCAAGAATACAACAATGTGGCCAGAGAGTTAAAAAACCAAGTCGAACAATGAGCTGAACAGAATCCAGCTGTTTCCGAGTCCATAAGGACATGGTCTGGGAAAACTATAAAGAAACCTAAGCATTCGGTTAGTTATATAAGTCTTGTATCCTTGGCTAAGTTTTTATAAGTGTGTCAACTACTCTTGTATTTTTTTGATTGTGATCTTAATCCTCTTGCAGGTTTCCAAAGTGCAACGGGATACTAGGAGATGAGCTATTTGGCTGGTAAAATGGAAGCCTTTCACATGTTCAGATGCAATCAAATATGTATTTTGGGACTTAACATAACAAGTCATACCACAAACAGATTGCCTTTACATCCTACATTCTTTCTTCTACTAATTCTTTTTTTCTGTGTTGTTATACAATTTTGTAGCTTGAACCAGTGATCAGTCAGGTTGCTTGGTCCTCTTTTTATTAATCAAGCTTCCAAAATGTTGTAAAGGACCATTTTGTCACTATATCTTTGTGTTAACCACTTCAAATGCTATTTTGATGTTATAAAGACATCAGATCACCGCCCGACAGATATGAACTGTTTATAAAAGAATATAGAAATGGAAATGGTTCCAGAAAACAGAAACGCTGAGACAATTTTGTATTTCAAATGTTATTCAACTATTATTAGAACAAGTAACATATATCACTATGCACTCCATAACAGAGATGAAAGCAAACAAACGACACCAAAGAAGCTCCACTGGCTGCAGAGATTGACCAAGGCTATTGTAATAGCCTTACTTTGGTGTTTTGGTGAAATGCAACTTGATAAGAGAAGGAAGCTCGACTAGCTCCACTCGCTGCTTCCCAAGCAAAATACTTTTCAGCTTTTCATCACAATTCACCACATTCTTGTTCTTAGGATCCTTTAAAGAAACCACCAATTAGTCAGTGATAGAAAACCAAAAAAAAACGTCTTTTAGCAAATAACTAGATAACCCGTGTTCTAACCTGAAGATTGTTGGTCTTAATATACGACCAGACACGCATGAAACAACCCAGGCGAGAAATCTGAGATTGACCAAGGAACTCGCGTAGAGTAGATGGAAGATTCACGAGGTCGATCAAATTCCCAAGCTTCTTTGGATTATCAATAATGGCCTTCTTCAACCTCTGCGGCTGCATCTTGATTCTGAACAGTGAAATTCCAACGAGTACGTCAATATCCGATCAACACTAGAGATTCAACTGCTGTTTTAAACCACTGATGTCCTTTGGGGAATTTCATCGAGCAGTTGGTGAGCAGTGAAAAGAAAGCGAAGCTCGACTTAAACCTACCCGGGTGATGGTAATGGAAACTAAAGGCAACAAGTCAATGCAAACCAAGTAAAGCTTCTACGCCGTAAGTCCGTAACAGTCACAGTTTAAACGTTTCAACGTTGGAGATATTCTCGACTTTAAAAAGCTGTCGGCAAGCTGCAATAGAAAGAAAGTTTAAGACCAGAGGAAAGGTCCTCAGAAGAACAGATACATTACCTTCTAATTAAGGAAGAGGGTTTCGTTTGTGTTGGGCTACTCTTATTATTGGGCCGAGATATATCCTCAAAACTACGAGATATATTTAGGGAAAACTGCCAAAAAAATCCCAAACTTTTTCATTTAATCCATTTTAAACCTTAACTATTATCTCAACTATTTAAAACTTGAACTTTTCATTGATTTCCAAATAAATTATGAACTTTTAG
>OVBI01000504.1:0-70672 GCA_900406495.1 Sisymbrium altissimum | reverse complement strand
CGGGACGGAACGGGACGGGTCGGAACGGGACGGGATTTATGCCCACCCCTAATCATATGCATATATGAACTCGGTGGACATGTCCTATAAGTTTATAACTATCTTAGTGCATGTAAGCATGTTATCTCTCTTCGCCTTTCACGTACGTAATATTAGTACCTCCATCCATAACATAGACATGCAAGACGATAAAGGTTACGTTGACAAAGGCTTCACTAAAGGTTTATTGATTAAAATTCTGTAGGAAACCGAAATTTATACAACACATCATCTACGTTATTCATTTTTGAAAATTTACTAAAATTAATGAAACATTAACTACCTCATAAGTCATAGTTAATAAATTTTATGATCATTAGCATTATGAAATCTAGATTATAATATTAAATAAAATGTAATATACTATTGGATTTGCTAAAAATAACCAAAAAAGGTTAGGAGAACCCTTGTGACTAAAAAAGTTTATGAGAATCCTCATACGATCAAACGTTGTTAATTCATTAAAACTTTACCTTTTTAACGTTTATAATTTTTTGGAAAAAAAAAAGTTTCTTATTATTTTGCAAAACTTCTATTCCGACTAAACGTTATCGTTGTTTGATAATTTGACTATTCTATTATTAATTTATTATTCATTTGGCATATTAGAGCATCTCTAATAGGGATCTTTCAACTTGAAATTTAAATAAAATCGAAGTGTAAATATATATTTATATTAATTTTTAATTATGGGTATCTTAAAATTTGACAACCCTAACTCAATAATTTTTCAAATAAGAAACTATTGAATTGGAATTCTCAAATTTTTAAATACCACCTAATATTGATATTATATTATTTGTTAAAAAATCCCAACAAAAATCTATGCAATGGAGCTGCTCTTAGTTAAATCCATAGTTTTAAGTTAACTCACAAGTATAAACTTCATTATATCTGGACCAATGGTAGAGAGCCCACGCCACAACTGTTGCTCTAGTTAAAGCATTTTTCTAAGTTATAACTTATAAAGGCTCGGTTACTGCTCCAAAACTCGAGCACTTGCCAAATAAACAAATAAAATATATATTGTGTGAAAAAAAAAATTTGTTTGAAGGATAATATCTCGTTTTTCTAAATAATAATAGTTATTTTAAAGAATGGACAAAAGCGTCATCAGTGATGTGATAAGATTGTTCTTATCGCATGATCAACAACAGAATTGGATGGGTAGCCACCGGTGAAATGTTCCTGGTCAAATTGAAGCTTTGAGATGTTAAAGTTTCTGAAATAGAAAGATTTAATTGTTTTGTTTAAAAAACAAAATATCTTCAAAATTAACATCTTTTAGTTAATAAGTGTCCTATCGATCTACGCATCTTTCTCCTTCTCTATCTTACTGTTAAGAACTAAATATAGCATAAATCCAAAATCAAATTTAAAAGATTCTTTTGGAACAATGTTTATGGTTGGGTCGATCGGGTCTACATTGACTTGTATTATATACTTGCTTTATATATAACTGAGATATTATAACTTTATTTCTCCCAACTGAGTATAGTTTACATTACATTCGGATAGTCATATTAAAATAATTGCAGAACAAATAAAAAAATTGATACCAAACAGTGATCAATTATTGGTGGATAAAAAACTATAATAATTTCTTGATCTTCATCTGATTCAAACTAGTATAAGAGCTTGGCTGCTCAAACCAATTTCTCTTCTCTCCTACAAAATAATATCAACTTTCTTCTTTCTCTTTCACAGCAAAAGAACTCTATCTGTATCTTCTCTTCTCATTTTCAACTCTAATCAACAACTTTTTCACCTTTGATAGTTTCTGAAAGAAATGGATTCCGAGGTATCAAGAATTGGGGAGATCGTAGAAGATTCAGAGCAGATTGATTTGCCACCTGGCTTCAGATTTCACCCAACAGATGAAGAACTCATAAGCCACTACCTGAGGCCGAAGGTTCTAAACACACTCTTCTCCGCTATAGCCATTGGTGAAGTCGATCTCAACAAGGTCGAGCCATGGGACTTGCCATGTACGTTAAATTTCTTTTCCTTTTATGTTTTCTTACTTTCTTTATATCACTCTGTTTCTTCTTTACTATTTCTACTCACTCTGTTTTTTTTCTTTTGGTGAAGCAGGGAAGGCTAAGATTGGGGAAAAAGAGTGGTACTTCTTCTGCGTAAGAGATCGGAAATATCCGACCGGTTTGAGGACGAACCGGGCTACGAAGGCCGGTTACTGGAAAGCTACAGGCAAAGACAAGGAGATCTTCAAAGAAAAAGCTATTGTTGGTATGAAGAAAACTTTGGTTTTCTACAAAGGAAGAGCTCCCAAAGGAGTAAAAACCAATTGGGTCATGCACGAGTATCGCTTAGAAGGCAAATATTCAGTCGACAATCTTCCTAAAACAGCTAAGGTAATATATATATATATATAAACGTTATATGGCTTTTCTTGTGAAGCTGGATTTGATTTCTGAGTTTTGGTATTGTTTGTGAATGCAGAACGAATGGGTTATAAGTAGGGTTTTTCAGAAAGGGGCAGACGGTAAGAAGATACATATCTCTGGCTTAACGATGCTCGGTTCAGGGAACAACCAATTTAGACCGGTTGGTTTACCTCCGCTGATGGATTCTTCTTCTCCATATCTCAAGAATGGAGGAGACTCTTTCGCCGGATCCTTGTCTCACGTGACCTGCTTCTCCGAACAAACAACCGAAGACAAGAGTCAACTCTCCGAGTCAAACGATGAATGTAACCTTACCATGCTCGGTTCTTCATCGACACACTTGATACCGAACATTGGTTCTCTGATATACTCTGATCCTGTGTTTATGCAAGATAATTGTTCGATACTGAAGATGTTGCTTGACAACGAAGAAACCGAGTTTAAGAAGACTCTCCAGAATTTCGGTACAGCGGAAAACGAGTTAATCGCGAGTTCTTGGCACGGTCACAATCTTTCTGGTTCGGCCGCTCCTGTTGAGGTCGACTGCTTTTGGAATTTCTGAATTTGGAAACTGGAAAACCGATCAAAAATTTGGATATATATGGCCAAAACAAACAATTAGGCGGTATTGTAGGGCTTTATAGCGTTCTGTGTTTGCTGTAGATTATAGACTCTAATACTCTAGATATAGGCACCAAAAAAAACTCTAGGATATACAAAGATATTGAAATACACTCTTGTAACATTTTGTAAAAAGGACCAACTTGTGAAAATCGATTATTTTACCATTTGTACTCCATTTATAATTGTTTTAATAATAATTTAATTTTAGTGAATGGAGTATTGATTGATCTTCTGGCAAGCCATTGAAAATCTCCTTTTTTGGACCGATTTAAATATGCTTATGAATCAAATTCAGCAGCTGAGTCAAATTGAATGAATATTAACTATATATCTTGAAATGGTTTAATATGAGTACTTTTCAGTTTTTGTTTTTAAATAAAAAATCGTCAGAATTTACCTCAAATTTTAAGATTTATTCACCAAGGATTAGTTTCTGCTTAGTTTCGTAGGTTTTATTTTTCTATTTCAACCTTTTAGATACCCAAAGGACCATTTGACTATCCAAATCGTTTTTTTTTTTTTTTCTCATATTAGTTTTGTTTTCTTACGGTTTGGATTGTATCAATTCAGATGATCCAAATTAGACACTAAAACCAAACAATGATCGATTGACAACATAATTATATTGTTTTAAAGATTAGATTAGTTAGAAACCAAAAATTTGTTCAATGTAGTTCTCAAAAAAAAAAAGAAAAATTTGTTCAATGTTTCACTCAATGACCGAAGTTTACATGTCGTTTCATGTGTCTTAGGCAACCAACCACCAAAAAAACCATTCTAAATGTAAATATCCACCAAGTGTGAATTTTTTTTTAACTCATCGCGGGTGTGATTGATAACTTACAGCTGCTGTAAGATATGTATGATGTATCTTTCCTATTGTAAATTTGTAATTAGTCGGTAGAACATTTAGCCAAAACGGGACAACAGCAAAGTGGTACAAAATATTTAGCGTATAATACTATCTAACAATACTATTCTAAAATTATGATTAACTATTCGGATTCAGTTTCAACAGATCCAAATTTGGAACTATCTGGATCAGAATCTAGCCTACTCAGATATTATAATTTCCAGAGCGAATTGGAGTGGATATTGCACTCCAGAAAACGTTGGCTGGCTGATGTGAATTATTAAAAAGTTTTGGTCAATCGGCCAACTAAACAAAACTTCAAAAGACTAGTTCACTTGAACGGTCAACATAAAATGTTAACAATTTTGTCAAAATTAAACGAAAGTGACGCAAAACGCGAGTCTGTTAATACAATTTAGACTCTATTTACATAAGAGTCGTGATCTCATTCTCTCTGTTTTCCACGTCAAGATTTTCTGCTTACTTTTCAAGCAAAGGATGAGTTACAATTCCTTCAATATATACTTGAAGAGCAAGGTTCTCATTCCACACAATAAGTGATACATGTATAAAGATTGCAAGCAAGCACAATATCTTCACAGATGCAGAGAGCTTAATCACATCTTATATATTCCATTTCTGATATTTGAAAATGTTGAAGACCTCCAGTTCATCATCACTTCCTGATTACTTAAGAGATGAAGATGTGACAGAAGAGACCAGAGATCTCATGTCATCTCTTCCAAGTGAGAAAGGCTGGGTGGTGAGTAGAATGTATAATTTCCAAGGAATTTGGCACACACCAGGTCTGTTACAAGGCATCTTAAACTGCCAAAAACATTTCCAAGCCAAAGATTCCGACATCCTCCTTGTCACAATTCCTAATCAGGTACCACTTGGTTGAAAGCTCTCGTCTTTGCTCTCCTTAACCGACATAAGTATCCGGTTTCTTCTGGTAATCATCCTCTTCTGCTTTGCAATCCTCATCTTCTCATGCACTTCTTGGAAGGATTTTACTTGAAAGAAAGCGATTTTCCAGAGGACCCGCCTTCTCCAAGACTCCTGAGCACGCACAGTTCGCATCTCTCACTGCCCGAGTCCGTAAAGAGCTCGTCTTGCAAGATTGTGTATTGTTGCAGACTTGCAGGGACCCCAAGGACATATTTGTTTCCTTGTGGCATTTTGGGAAGAAACTTGCACCTCAAGAAACCGAGAATTATCCCATTGAAGACGCTGTTGAAGCGTTTTGTAAAGGCGGGTTTATCGGTGGACCGTTTTGGGAGCATGTTTTGAGAATCCGGAGAAGGTCTTGTTTGTTACGTACGAGGCACTAATGAAGCAAACCGGAGCTGAGATCAAGCGAATCTCTGAGTTCTTGGGATGCAGTTTCACGGAAAAAGAAGAAGAAAAAGGGAATGTTGTGGAGGAGATCGTGAAGCTGTGTAGGTTCGAGAGTTTGAGTAATTTGAAGCCAATAGGAGAGGGAAATTGCCTGATGGAGTTGAGACTAATGCTTTCTTTCGAAGCGGAGAGATACGGAGAGACTATTGATAGAGCTATTGAAGACAAGTTCCGAGGTTCCGGTCTTAAATTTACTTGCTATAGTTTTCAAACTTTACCCTTCTCATGCTTTGTTCTTCAATAAGTATATCAATCTTCTTGCTTTCAGAGTTTTTATGATAACTATGGTCTATACATTCATGTTCTGCGTATTCTGTTTGTTTCCCTGTTTGTGATTTATGGTTGTAAATTTTCCAAAAAATAGAAAATGTTGTTAGTTACTACAAAATCATGGTTTCTTGGATGCAAGTTTATTAAAGTGTTTTGTAAGAGTGGTCATTCAGTTACATCGGACATCTAAGATGTTTCAATTTAAATATCAATTCGGGCCGGTTTGGTTCGGTTGGAATGGCTTTTCCAGATTCAAAACCATTTCATAGTTTCATGTCTCTTTAATCGGCTAAAAAATAAGAAACTAACATAGATTAAAAGAGGAATTGATTTAAAAATTTGAAAAAGCTCAAAAAAAAATAAAAATAGTAAGGCTTTTCTGGAGAAAAGAGAATTTCAGGAGAATACTGGCAGCAGAGACAAGAGAACCCGAACTGAATCGGGTCGGGTCATAAGCTGCAAAGCGGATCCCTAATTTTGATATATGCACATTAAATTAATTAGACAGATTCCCCAATTTTTAAACGGGGATGTCCCAGTACTTGTGCAGTCTCTCATACATAATAAGCCTTACGATATTCAAAAATATCAAACAGAAGAAATAGAGCAAACATTAAGAACACCAGAAGCGAAAGAGAAGAAAGAAACGGCGGAAGAAAATAAAGATTAGGGTTTAACTGAAAATTCGTAATTCGTATTCAAAGTGTCTCTGTGATAGAGTTCCGATATCTAAGGTTATATATATAATAAACCCAAAGTAAAACCCTACTCATGTTTGTGTATTTTTGGGCTTGACATATAAAACGTATGGGCTTCTTATATATATTCGTTTGGGCTTCTTTCATCTCATCCTGATTGTACAATTGAGGGAGCTTGCCCATGAATTTGTTCATTTCTTCAGTTTCGTAGAGAATATAGGTAGCTGGTGCTTTTTTCCATCGAATGTAAAAGAGACTGAACTTAAGCAATTAAAAGAATATCATTTTATAATATAATATAAATAAACCTTCACAAAAGCTTATAAAAATAATATTAAGGTCAATAAACGATTTAATCAAAATCCATAAATTTTTAATTAAAAGACATTAAATAATAGTAGAAAAGTGATACCATTTTTGAAATTCCTAATGAATTTGTTTGATAAAAGTTTTAAACTATTAGCTTTTTATACATTTTTGTGTACACAAGTTATGCCACATTCACAAATTAAAGACCCAAAACAAGACCAAAAACAATTTATATTTGCTTGGAAAATTGGAATGAATCAATTTTCATAAGATATAATAAATTAATCCAAATTTAGCTGCTTTTTGTTTTTGGTTTTTTTTTGTGAGAAATTAAAGGTATAATTTACACGCTCTTGCTTCCTCCAAGTTCTTGAAAAGGCAAAGGTACAGACTTGAAGGCTCTGTATTTCCCCACATTGTTCAAATGCTCATTCTCCAACCTGATTGCACCACACAAATTAGAACACAAAAGTTCATCCTACGATCTCTTTCTTCGATCAAAATATCTGAAATTTCCAGGAATGTGGTTTTAGAAGTAATAAATTGAACCTGAAGAAGTTCCAAATGCCACGACGAACAATCTCTAAGCTGCCAACAACAGCAACCAAAGCTCTTTTATGCAAAAATGGAGCTTCTTTAATCCCAAGAACCGTCTGCATCCAGGCCAGCCTCAGCACCACATTCACCACCTTCAATTTACAATATCCCAATCCAACAGTTATTAGATAATAACAATCCACAATTCAAACCGGGGAAAAAAAAAAGCTTCTGTTTTGCTTTTACCATGGCAATGAAGTATATGCTTTTGTAAGGGACTAAGAGTTTGTCACGAAGCCAAGGGTTTTTGGAGTTTCGGTTCATGAGACCCCAATCCTTAAAAATGTCCCAATAAGTATTGAACAATGTGGCAATGCTCGACGTGGTTACAGCCACCGTAAGCCAGTAAGTCCCTCTCTTCGTCTCAAAGATTGTTCTAGCCGCAACCGCCAATATAGTCGAGAGATACTTCAACCCATTTAGGCCATGCATTTTATCTTTCTCATCAACCAACCTCCTTATACACTGCAACCAAAAGAAACAAAAAGTTTCGAACATTTTGAAAGAGTCAAGAGTTGCTTATTTTCATGTAAAGTATGGATTTAATCAGAGTACCTGAGCGAGGCGGAACCAGTACGGAATGATGGCGACGACAAGGTATAGTTCTTTGTAAACGTCACTCTCATAGCATGTGTGTGTTCGTTTCTTGAAATCTCCACCCCATCCGTAATAGCAAACATAAAACAACAAGCTCCTGAATGTTTGTACCTGCGAAACCCAAAATTGAATGATTAATTTCTCAAGAGGAAACAAACACTTGATAACCAGATCCTAAACCAAGCAAACTCATTACCTGGCTTGTCAATTGATCTGCGAGGAAGAAATCCGGGAGAATAACCTGAAATATACAAAACACTCTCAGAAACTACTGTATGTAATACTTTTTAGGTTTAGCTAGAAGAACAAAAACTATAGAGATTACTTGGATCGAACGTTACCTTGTATAACGGGCTTAAAAGACAACGGAAGACGCATCCGATGAAGAAATATCGGCTTGACCGATAAATTATATTGAATGGACAGAACAGCGCCACCATCAAGCACTGTGATCACAAGTAACAAAAACATTTCACAGCTATTAACGCAGATGTATTGTTATACATCGATATCAATGATCTAATTTTCAAGAACTTACGATGAGTAGAGCTAAAGGAACAAGCTCGGTGATGACACTAAAACTTTTGGTTCTCGGATCCATTTCCATGTCGAGATTCGAGATGACTCCTCCGAATGTTAGAACTGCTAGACCAGAGCCTACCAGAAGAACTTCTCTGTAGCCGAGATCAGTCCCTTGCTCAAACCCGAAGATAAATGGGTAATTTACTCGATATCGACTCCACACATATATGTCTGCTGCATACATAAACAAATGAACCGCAACAAACGCAAAGAGGCTGCGATGAAAAAAAGAGAGGCATTAGATAACGCCGGAAATGAACTCCTCTATTTTAAAAATTGATGTAAAAACGTTATAATGAACCTGTAAAGAGGGAAAATGTTCTCCATGTACTGATGCCGGCCTTCGCTTTTTGTTATACCTCTTATATGTACAAGAACCGTTATCGCGATGGCGAGTGCCATAGCGCATCCCGACAAGAAGCCTGTAGATGTGTTAGTGTATATAAAGAAAAGAAGCCGTTCTGCTTTAGTTTAGTCATTTCTTAGCTTAAGAAAATTGATTAAGTACCGAGGAAGTATGTGATTCTGTGTTTCTCCCTCTTAGCTTTAGGCCTTAAACATTTCATCCCTTCTCGGTGATTTCCATTGGCAAAATGCTTAATAAACGTAGCCTCCACTCTCGACATGAGCCTCGAGACCTGCAAATGTAAAGATAAGTATGGTTTTAAGTAAAAACATTCAAGAGAGATTGGTTATTTGAATTTACCTCATCGCAACTGCCTAAATAAGAATGATCCACTGTATTTAGGTAAGGTTTCGATGCGTTCCTCGAAGTAGTCTGCGAAACATTATAAAAATATAGATGTGAGATCACAGCAAGAACAAATACAGAACAAACGAGACGCTTGGTGAGAAGATTACAAAACCTTGTCATACTTCTTTAGTATCTTTGAAAATGCCAACTGATTCAAGAAGCTGAAAACAGAGCGAGAGATGATGAGAAATTGAGTTTTAGGAAGAAACCAGAAATCCAAAGAGTTACAAATTCTTACCAATAACTCTTTAGGAACCTAAGTTTTTGGTAGAACTCAACAAAAGCGCGGTTCATAAGCTCCTCAGCTCTCTTAAGCTCCGCTTTGCTGAAGGTTTGCTCACTTGTGAGACCCATGATCATGCATTTAAGAGTTGACAATGGAGTTTCTGGCTCGATCTTGAGCTTTATATGATCCAACATTTCTACTGGAGCAGGTTTGAAGACTTTCTTATCTTCTGTCTGTTCCATCTCTTTGATCACCTCCATTGGTGAAGTCGCTACAATTATCAAACATTCACACAGAAAATTATATCAGAGCTTAATGTTAGGATTATCACTTAATGCAGATTAAACATCACCTAATGCTGAATATCTTAAAACCCTTCAAATAAATTGATTTCAGCTATATACTTTGGACATGTTTTAAAATATAACTTAAAAAAGAAGAAGCAAAACGTTATTAATATATACTAAATGTGTATCCGGGATTTAATGAGAAATGGAGCTAAACCTGGAGTCCTGTTGGTTGTATGTGGAGAAGTAGGAGCACTAGAGACACCATTAATGTGAGGAAAATCAACGTTAGGATTCTCAACCTTAACTCTAAGAGCAATCAAAACGTTAAGTTGTCTACTAAGCTCATCGGCTTCCTCCATCACATTCTCAACTTTCTGCTTGTAGAACCTCAAGACCTTGTTGAATTCTCCGTCGAGCCTCCTGAAAAACTGAACCTCCATCTCTCCTCCTTCCTCCGCGGAGTTGAGAAACGTCGTCGTGTAGCTGGCCGTCTCGTCCTCGTTGATGAGAATGATTTGCTCGTCGTCGTCGTCGAAGAGATGGTAATGGTGGTGGCGTTTGCTGCTCAGAGGATTGTTGTGTTTGTGTGATTTCTTTGGGGAGCCTTTGGCTCTGTTCGTGAGACCGCTGAATGCGCGGTAAAGAGAGACTCTTCTTGATAATCCTGCTGCGCCGGTTCCGCCTGCGCCAGCACCGCCGACGTCGGATTGGAGCGGTGCGGTTTCTCCGGCGGAAGGATGAGGATGAGGATGATGACGTTGTTGTTTTTGTAGGTGGTAACGAAGGATCTGTTTGACGATGGATTTGAGAGAACGATAATCCATGTAGGCTTCTCGCCATTCTTGGATCATCTGCGCTTCGTATTCTCTTCCGAACTTCATCTTCTTGTTTTTCCCGGAAATATTGTTGGATTCTCCCGGGAAAAATCTAGCACAAAAAAAAAAAAATGGTAATTCTTTGTGTCTTTTTTTCTTCTCTAGGTTTTTTTTTAATAAAAAAATTGGTTATGGAGATTTTGTGTGTGTAAGAGCTGGAATTTGATCGAGTTATTCGGGTAATCAAAACTATATATATATATATATATATATATATATATATGTGTGTGTGTGTTTAATTTGGTAGAAAAAAATGCAGAGCTATTTTGTGCATCTTCCTACCAAACACAAATGTCATGCAGTTGATAGCGGAACGAATCATTTCTAAAAGATTTTATAAACGGAAATAAAAACTACTAACATCACATTCGAATATAACTGCCTTTTTTGTATGTATGTACACCAGGTGGCGATACGACTCTTGTTTTAGGTATCTGATTAATCGAAACAAAGTTGTAAATCCATAACACTTTTAGAATCCTTAGTTCTAGAGTGTTCCTAAATTCATTATCGGATTCGGATTCCATAAATGTTTTGCTAATATACTAATTACCGATATTCTATTTTGCAAATAGACATTTTTCATCTATATTAAATAGGTAAGACACATGGGAACTATATTGTTAATATCATTAAAAAAAAAATTATTTGACCAAATAAAGGATGCAAAAATTCTGATAACGCGTTATATATTAAAGCCTTGTTGAAAATAGAAGGAGACAAAATATTGTCATCGTTATCAGAAAAAGCATATATATTGTATAGCCTGTATGTGACGGTACATTGGATCGACGTAATTTTAGTTTATAATGGTCACCAAGTTCAAAAAAATGAAAAAAAAAAAATGTAAATCTTAGCATTGTTCATCGCAAATTACCCAAATTTTGTGGGTGAGATTTGGAGAGGGTTCGTTCTATTTTTGGGTTTCAAGTCTTCCTAGTGTTTTGTAACCACAAGTGTGTATGCTGTAGTCCCAAACCATAGTTAAACTCATCAGTTCCTTGTTACACGGAAGCTGCTTTCAAAAGCTATTTGACATAACAGAAACAATATTTTCTTCTCTTTGTAATTCCAACCATTTATTTTTATTGTTGTCGTGTAATTGGAACATGGATTTGCTACATTCACGATGTAAGATTCATATAACAACTTCAAGATGGATCATAATAACGATCATGTCAATGATGATGATGAGACTAGGAGAATCGATGAGATTGGATCTGGAATCAGGCATCACCAAATGCATCTCCGACGACATCAAATTAAATTATTTAACTGTAGGAACTTACTCCATCGTCAATCCCAACGAAGCTCTCCATCTTCCCGCTTCCCACAAAATCTTCGTCACTGTAAGCTTTAATCTCCACATTTTTTATGATTCATTTCAGGTCGAACACATTTTACGTGTGAATCTCGGCTCAGAACCTTAACCATAAAAGAAAAAGAAAAAAGAGCCATTGTTTACGCATAAAATTGATGTATAGGTGACGTCACCTAAAGGGCACAGTCATCACCATGCAGAAAATGTGGAGTCTGGGAAATTCGTGTTCACGGCGGTTGAAAACGGCGATTACACAACATGTTTTGTGGCTCCCGGTTTTAGACCTCCGGCCAAGTTCGCAGTTGATTTCGAGTGGAAAAGTGGAGTGGAGGCTAAAGATTGGACCAACATAGCCAAGAGAGGCCAGATCAACGTACAAACTATATATATTTAAACCTAGCTATATATAGTTTCTTCTTTGATATTAAGCGCATATCGATCTAATTAAACCATACTTCCTTATATGTATAACGTAATTTAGTTAAGTGATCGTCTATGCTCAGATGCTGGAGGTGGAGGTGAGGAAATTACTCGACACGACGGAATCTATACACGACGAAATGTTTCAACTCCGGGAAAGGTACGTACAATTTAGCAATCGAATTTTAAACTCAAAATGTTATTTCTTCTTCTTTTTTTTTTACTCCAACGAACTATTTACCGGACTAATAATACCTCTTATTTGGTCTTATATCATAATTTCATTTGATTGATTCGCGTGGACTACCTACTTTCTCAAGATTATACGTTTTGAAAACACTATTTCATTTCATCACTTGAAACATTTATCAAATTTTTACGTTTTACAATAGATTGATATGTTGAAAGTATAATTAGAGAAACCTAAAGTAAAAAGATTCATGATCATTTTTTGGAATTATGTTATAAGTAAAGTGTATCTCCATCATCTGATTTTGATTTTGACATACTAACATACTACTCAAACCCATTGTAGATCTAAATGTCAGCCCATATAAATTTTATACACAATGAGATTGTTGAGCAATGAAATTTACACGATCCAATTAGGAAAAAAAAAAACAATATGATAAGTTTGTAATGGGTAATGTGAATTGTGACAGGGAACGGGAAATGCAGGAGCTAAACCGGTCGACGAACTCGAGAATGGCGGCTCTAAGCTGTCTGTCGTTGGTGGTTACGTTGTCAGTCGCCGGTTTACAAGTATGGCATCTCAAGTCATTCTTGGAGAGGAAAAAGCTTCTCTAATCAAACAAGTTGTTTCTTTCACTATGATCAGATTTTGGTTTTCTCGGTTTTAACTTCTTGTTACTATAAGATTCACTTTCTTTATATTGGATTTTGGAAATTTAACATTACATTCTCCGCTTAGCCCAAAGTCAGATTATTGATTAGAAGCCTTGTGTCTCATATTGAGGATTTTTTTTTTTCTTTTTCTTTGTGCTGGTTGATAATAGACAGGCTCGGACATCATCACCATGATTTCATGTCATCTTCAAAATAATGAATTTTTATAAATAAGTTTCTTCAACTCTGCTTGTGAATACTACACCTATCGAACTTTCTTAGTTTAGACCGAAACCAAAACAAGAACTCTAGTTTTTTTTTTCTTTGGGTCAAGGAAGAACTCTAGTTTTCTAAGGTTTCAAAAGGTTCGTTGAACACCAATGAGAATCTCTTAGATACATAATAATTTATCCGGAATGTTGTGGTGGACTAACATACGGCGAGTCAGCCCGTTTAAGCTCGGAGAGTCGGTCCTCGTGTTGGTATCTGATAATTTAACCTGTCAAAACAGAAGGGCTGGGTAATACCCGCCAAGCCCGTAAAAGAAAAAGATCCTCTTGTAGGTCATCTGATAGTTGGGAAAGTAATAGCCGGATTCGTTAAAGTTTCAAATCAGAAGACATCACTAGAAAACTCATACTGCATAGTTTCATGACTTGTTGAAGTCTTATAAAAGATAGCACAAACGTGGGTTACTTAATTAGTGACTAAAAGCTTTGAGAAATGAAATCCCTTATATGGAAAGAAGGGTTTCTAGTCATCGTCTTCACGATGACCCTTGTGGTGCTTATCCTTTTTCTTCTTCTTCTTGTCATCATCACTATCATGATGGTCCTTCTTCTTCTTCTTCTTCTTCTTCTCATCAAAATCATCATGATGGTCTTTCTTCTTCTTCTTCTTGTCATCATCACTATCATGATGGTCCTTCTTCTTCTTTTTCTCATCATAATCATCATGATGGTCCTTGTCCTTGTCCTTCTTCTTCTTCTTCTTCTCATCATCGTCAGAGTTGTTGCCATCTTTCTTCTTATCCTTCTTCTTCTCCTTCTTCGTCTTCTTCTCATCATCAGACTCCTTACCACTCTGCAACAGTTAAATAACGATTAGAGCTAAAAGTTTGTTCAAATTCATCCAAAGCCTTAGTAACCAACCATAATTCAATCCAAATACAGAAACTATCAAAGGATGTTCTTCTTTATTTGAGACCAAGATCAATGAATGAAACAAGGAAATATCACTAAAAGATTCTAGATTCCACGAATATTCAACATTTCAAACATTGTAGCTTCGGACAAAATATAGATGCAGAAATTAAACTTACGTATTTTTTGTGGTCGTGGCTCTCTTTCTTATCATCATCTTCGTCCTTGCGATGGCCATAGCTCGGCTTTCTGTAACCTCCATCGTTCTCGATTCTTCCACCGTAGCCAGATCCGTGCTCCGGTTCAGGTTTACGGCCATACTCAACCTCCGTTCTTCCGCCGTAAGTAGCAGATTCAGGTCTCCGTCCGTACTCCACCTCCGTTCTTCCGCCATACCCAGCAGATTCAGGTCTCCGGCCAAAATCCGATCCACCTGATACAGATCCACCATACTCCGGTTTCTTTCCACCGTACTCACCTTGGACGTGAGCGCCTCCGTGACCTCCGGGCCGGGTTTTGGGTCGGGCGTAGCTACTGTACTCGGTGTTGAGCGCCTGATCGCCATAAGCAGCGGGCTCATGGCTCGAAGAAAACACGGGTCGCTGGTACTCGATGGCCTCACCGGAGCGAGAGGAGAGAGGGTAACATGTCTCGTCGGACGGCGGGATTGAGCGGCCGTACGTCACGGTCATGTCGTAGCCTCCGCTATACGGCGTCGGGTCGTAGTCGTTGAAGTCATCCACGTCATCGTCGTCTTTTGTGTAATACGGCATCGTTTCAAAAGTCTCCTTCTTCTATCTTCTTCTTTTTGGGATCTCACGAAACGAAAGATCTCTCTCACATTCGTTGTTGCTCAGTTCGTTTTCCCCCCCTGTTTATTTGGCGTCCACTACGCGGGAAAGTCAATGCTGCCACGTGGCTTTTATCTTTGTTGTCTAAGTCAAAGTAATGAGTATCGTACATTTTACTATCTAAACATATATTAACCATGTGGCAGGACCGGTCCAACCGCAAACCATATTGTATACTCTTACCGACAACCTTGACTCTTGTTACAAGAACTTTACACAATCGATTTGGCGTCCGCTGAAAAGTTTTAAATTAACCATTAATAAACTTATACAATGATGACATACTATATCATGGTGGGTTTTAAAATATTTTTTTGTGGACTTCCCGTCTTAAATTTATATGATCGCCTTCACAATTCTATTGGTTACGGTCGGACTGGGTTAAAGATCCCCTTTCACAAACTACGGAGTGAATTTACAAATAACTAAAAATACAGGGATGTTAAAGAAATACAAATAAGTAACCTGATCACAAGAAGAACAGAAAAAACAGCACACAGATGGTGATCGAACAAAACGACACCTATAAACCGAGTTAAAGCATCTCTCTTTCTCACCAATCTCAAAAACCCACCAAGATTCTGCCGCAAATCGACGCAACTTAAAAGAGTTTTTTGGACACCGTTACTAGGTGGTCACTTAGATAGAGAGAGAAGAAAGGAGAGAGAATGGCGACGACTAGAATAGTGAGGGTAGCGCAAGATGGTTCCGGCGACTACTCCTCCATTCAGGACGCTATTGACTCGGTGCCTCTTGGAAACACTGTTCGGACTGTGATCCGTCTCTCACCGGGGATTTACCGGCAGCCGGTGTACGTGCCCAAGAGGAAGAACTTCATCACTTTCGCCGGAATCTCCCCGGAGATCACCGTTCTCACTTGGAACAATACCGCTTCGAAGATTGAGCATCACCAGGTTTTTTGGGGAAATTTTATTTTCTGAAAAGCTTGCTGTTCTTGTCAGTAAGCGTATCACTCTGACTGGTTGGATTGTTTGTTTGTTTGTCAGTCGTCTAGAGTCATCGGGACGGGAACGTTTGGGTGCGGGTCTGTTATTGTCGAAGGAGAAGACTTTATTGCAGAGAATGTTACCTTTGAGAACTCTGCTCCTGAGGTAACTGTATAAAGTCTGTTACTTTTTCACATTTGTAACTAGAGAATCTCTCGGGTTTTGTCCAAGTTTAGAACTTGTTTCATCAATTCTGTACGGTGAATGTCTGGTAGGACTGTAATGTTGACATTCTTCTTCCATTAGATTTAGACGAGGCTTATCTTTTACTCAATTCGATTTTGGAGTATATTTGCTAATGCTTTTTGTGTAAATGATGTTATACTTGTTATGTGTTCTGACCCTTGTACTTGTGTATATATAGGGATCAGGGCAAGCTGTGGCGATAAGAGTCACTGCAGATCGTTGTGCCTTTTATAACTGTCGGTTTCTCGGCTGGCAGGTTTGTTAAGCTGTTTTTTTTATTCAGATAACTTCTTTCTCTGGAGTTTCGTGCTAGAATCGATGTACTTGTCAAGTCAAGAGTTCAGATATGTAATATATTGCAAGTATGTTTATCCAGTCTTCTTTTAGCTTATTACTAACATTGACGTGCAGGATACATTGTATTTGCATCATGGGAAACAATATTTGAAAGACTGCTATGTCGAGGGAAGTGTGGACTTCATATTTGGAAACAGCACTGCGCTCTTGGAACACTGCCATATCCACTGCAAATCTCAGGGTTATATAACGGCACAAAGCCGAAAATCGTCCCAGGAATCTACTGGTTACGTCTTCCTAAGGTCTACTTTTATTTTGTATCTCCTCAATGGTTAATTATCTATTATGCCTTCAACCTTTTTTTTCAAGGAAACTCAGCTTCTACATACTTGTTGTAGATGTGTTATCACGGGCAATGGTCAGAGTGGGTATATGTATCTCGGAAGGCCATGGGGACCATTTGGAAGAGTGGTCCTTGCATACACTTACTTGGATGCATGTATCAGAAATGTTGGTTGGCATAACTGGGGAAACGCAGAGAATGAGAGAAGTGCTTGCTTTTATGAGTACAGGTACATCATCATCTGGGATCTCTTTACGGTACCAAGTGGTAACCAAGAAACAAAAGGGTTGATAATATTTGATTCTTTTTTGTTGGATGTAAAAACCTCAGGTGCTTTGGTCCGGGTAGCTGTTCGTCTGGACGTGTTACGTGGTCGAGGGAACTGATGGATGAAGAAGCCGGACACTTTCTACATCATAGTTTTGTGGATCCAGATCAGAACAGGCCTTGGTTGTGTCTGAGAATGGGAGTGAAAACACCATATTCGGCGTAAAACACTTTTAAAAAATCTTGTAATTGTCACCGAGGCGTAGAATAACAATGGATTCTGGAGAACCTACTGCCGTAAACCAAGTATCCAACTTGGGATTATCTTTGTCCAAGTCAATAAGAGCTAGAAAAATAAAATCTTCTTAAGTATCTTTGAATGGTTTGATTATTTCTTCATGTTAAGTTCTGGTGCGTAGATGGGAGATGTGTTAAGCTTTTTACCGTGTGGATAAGTTAGAATATGTCATTATTACTTATCAAAATGGGCATTTGGTCTAGTGGTATGATTCTCGCTTAGGGTGCGAGAGGTCCCGAGTTCAATTCTCGGAATGCCCCAATCTTTTTTCGCGTTTTATTACTTTTTGTTTTTTTGTTTTTCGCGTTTTATTACTTTTTGTTTTTTTTGTTTTTCCTGACGGTTCTATACAACCAGAGATGGGTGGAGAATTCAAATGTTAGTGACTATCTTCCTCTTCCTCACTGTGATTCAGATTCTTGATTTGCATTTACTGATTTTGATGAACTTATATGGAGAACACAAAGCAAGAGGTTAACGTGAGCTTCGTCACCAACCAATATTAGATTTTCAGAATTAGACGAACACTCATGAACAATGAATGCCATTGAGCAGGGTAACTTTGATTAGCAGGGTAACTTTGATTAGCAGAGTCAAAAGACAAAAAAGCAGCAAAACACACTCAAGAGAAGACACAAGACTTAGTTCAGTAACATAAATCTTTGAACAGAAGCTTTCACCTGGTGAATTTGAAATACAAGATCATTATAATGGCAAGGACAAGGACTGTGATGATAGCCCCGATGGTCCATTTGTTCCTATTCATCCTCCTCGTCATGGCTGTCAATATCTTCTTGCTTTTCCCCACGTTATCATCGACTCCATGAAGCGTCTCATGCGCACGTAAGAGAGATTGTCTCTGGCCGTGCAAATCCTGAAGAATTGAAACGCCAAGCTCTTCAGTCTCCAGCATGGTTTTCCGACTGTCCTTGATCCTATCAGTGGTTCGGCCTAAACGGTCTGTAGACATGATCAACCTCGATCTTTGATCAGCTGAAGCCTAACAAACACAAACTCAGAGAAATCAAAAGGCTGATCGATCAAGAAGACTAACACAAGTATAATAAGAGTCTGTCTCTCTCTCTCTAGTACATTACCGTGATTGTGTCAGGCATACCAGCTTCAAGCAAGTCATCACGAGCAGCGGCGTTTAGGTTTGCAGATGTGAGACTCTTGAGTTGAGTCTTGAAATTGTTGAGATCGGATTTGTATTCCCTTAGTTTGACAAGGAGGCTGGATTTAACATTTGGTGGTAGGCTTCTTGCCTCGAGGTCCATTTTCTTAATCTGGAAAATAAATAAAAAATAAGAACAACAAACCATCAAAATCACATACAAGAAGATAAGCTGGTGATGACACACACAGACCAATGTTTCAGCATCCTCAAGTCCAGATTTGATATCAGATAGCTTCTGCTTCTTTTGTTCTGCAAAGATTAGAAGAATACATGTGAATATGTGTTACAACACTAAGGAAAGTTCCACATCAGATTATGACAAAATGTACCTCCATCAAGAGCAATAGCTGAAGCACATTTCTTTGAGAGATTTGCAGAAATATCGCAGTATTGCCGCTCGTATCCTTCGAACACGCGACTCATCGTTCCAAGGAATTACTGATTATTGCCTTCGTAATTGAATCAAAGCATAAAGAGAAGATAATCATTATAATTGAGGAGACCTCAGCTGAGCAAAGACGATTAGAAGGAATATGAACAAAGGACAAAAACTTACAAGATCAAAATTGATCGGCGAAGATGAGGAACGCCGGCGACGGAATGTGGATCCAAGACAATTCTCGAACACAACGATAAATTAGTTCTTTTTTTTTAATTAGATAAAAATTCGGAAAAGGTTTAAAAATGGTTTAACGGTTGAAACTTGAGAGATTGTAACGGACGGTTGTGATTATACCAGCTGTTCACATTAACTATTTTATTTATTTTTCATTAGTTCTTTTTGTTTTCCAATTACGAAGGTGGAAATGTATTTTGTCACCAGAAATGAGTGCAGGAACTTGTTTGTTGTCGCCCTCAAAAATAATGCAACGAAAACCTTTAGTCCATGCATGGTGGATTGCTTGAACTAGTGCTTGGAGTTCTCTCTCTAAAGCACTATACGCCCAAGTTCTCTTACATGTTCTAGCTCCCTAAGAGACTTAATTTCGAGAGAGTATTTTTGTTGTAGGAGTTTATGTTTTTTAGAGCATGATTATTGCAGGGTTCTTATCAGAGTTCTGATCAATTTTATAATTAAAAAAAAAAAAAAAAGTAAAGAGAGAGAAAGAGAAGAGGTTCTGAAAAAAAAGACTTTAGAACTCATATTTATATGAAGTTCTACACTTGCCATATTTCTATTGGTTCAATTATTTATAATTTAACTAAATTACAAAAAATAAATAAAATAACAATATTAATTTTTCCAAAACCCCATTTTAAGAGATTTAAGGATAATTATGCTCTTAGTATAGCAATCTTTCACTATCTCAGTTGTGTTTAAAAGATGTTAATTAGTTCCTCTCCATACCAAAAAGCAGACAAACCAATCTATTGGAAAACTAGATACTTCCCGTGGCGTCATCTCTGAAGATTGTGCTTGTGATCATGCTAGTACTGCTGGTAAGAAGCATGCCACGGTACACATGGCTTGCGGTATCACAAATTATATATATATATAAGGAATCATTTCTCTTGATTTATTAATACATTATACGGACTTAACAGTTTTTATATATATGACATAATGAACTTTCCAATCATCGTCATTCTTTCATAAAATATTTGTCTATCATCAAAGATTACTTTACTAATATCTTAGACTTCAACAAGTAGGAAAAGGAATACCACAAGCGGCTAGGATCGAGTGAGCTTGCGGGGAAGTAGCGAACTTTCTTAAACCTGGGTTCTTTATGAAATCACAATAACATGGTTGTTGTGCTTTCATAGTCCCGCAACATTGTGGCGATGGTTTTTCTCCAACGACTATGGCTCCATAGCATCCTGTGAGATCAATCGTCGTGCAAGGTGGTTTCGTAGATTTTACGACCACTCTTGCTTTGATCGGAGCCGGAGATGACACGAGGACTACAATAAAGGCGATGAATACTAGTGTTGTAAACTTCATATCTGGTGGTGACTTTCTCTCCACTTCCTATGCTTTTGTTTTGTTTTGTTTTGTTTTGTTTTTCTCTGTTCCAAAAAGTACAGTACTATTTTAGATTTTGAGTAAGGATGGTGAAATTATTATATATAGATATGAACTTGTAATTGACAAAGCACAAATCTCAATTGTGTCCCAATAGCAGTACCCATAATGATGAAAACGAGATCTCTTTGCTGAGTACTATTAGTAAGAAAAGCGTATGTGTTGCCTTCACATCCCTGGGATCACCATAAATTAAGTTTCTCTCAAAAGTATCTGATTAATATAATATTAGTATCTTTATATAATTTATTATATAACTAAATTTAAAATTATAACTAAAATTGAACTAATAATAAAAAAAACAGGTGTAAACAAAGTTTTTAGAAAATATCTAAGAAACTTTGATGGAAAAACGAATCTGATACTATTTCTGTTTTTCAACATTCTGTTTTTATTTTTTTATTATTTTGTAAACATTCCTTCATATTCTTGATGGAGATGGTCACCAATGAATAACATGACGTGTCTTCAAGAAACTATTATGGGATTTTATCTTACCACCATTAATTTTGGATAAACATGTTTAATTTGTCCTTCATTGACCATTTGCTGAATAAGTTTGTTCTCGTTTTTCCAATATTTATTTTTGTCTTTTGAGTGTCTCTTGTTGTAGGAGAATATGTTTTTAGTATAGCAACCTTTCACAATCTCAATTGTGTTTGATAGATGTTAGTTCCTCTCCATATCAAAAAGTCAAAAGCAGACTAAACCAACCTTTTGTGGTGGATAATTTCATGCTTGTGATGCTAGTACGTACGGCTGGTAAGAAGATGCCACGGTCTATACGTGTTGCGGTATACAAATGATATAGTATATAAGAAATTGATTTCTCTTGATTTATTAAAAATACTATACGGAATTAACATGATCCATATGACAGAATATTGAACTTCCGATATCATCATCATTCTTACATAACACTTTTGTTTATCATCAAAGATTACTTTACTAATTAATACTATACGGAATTAACATGATCCATATGACAGAATATTGAATTGATCGGAGCCGGAGATGACACGAGGACTACAACAAAGGCGATGAATACTAGTGTTGTAAACTTCATGTCGTGTGACTTTCACGCCACTCCCTAGGCTTTTCTTTTGTTTTTGTTTTTCTATCTTGAAGAGTAACTATTTGAGATTTTGAGTAGTGTTTAAACTAGGGATATTAGTGAAATTATTATACATAGATATGAACTTGTGATCGACAAAGCACAAATGTCCGATTTTGCTGTATGTGGATCTCGATAATTATATCGGGATCTCTATAACCAAATAAATTACATGCATCCGAAAATTGACTTGAACCTTTATGCAAATGAGATAATTTTCTATTTATACTAATCACAACAGAATCTCCCACGATATATCGCACAACTAAAATTTGTACTCGTTAAAAAAAAATCCAAATAAAAACTTTTATTAATCTTTCTTTACAAATTTCAATTAAAATGAATGATAATTGTATACTCATAAATAAAACCAAAGGGAAGTTATCAAGTAACACATCATGTATTTTTCTTATCAACGCTGGTTTTGAATTGTTTTTTCTTTTATGTACTTATAAAGTAATAAGGTAATGTGTATAAGTGTTTTCTTTGTCAAGAAGCAAACGCAAGAAAAAAGATTTTGGGATTCCGAATTTGGATTTCATTCGTCAAGAAGCCTACACATCTGAGTGTTCTGAATGCTTAGTTATTGAGGCAACTCGAGATCAGGTCTTCGGTCAAAAGAATCACTAGTAGAATCATCAGGAAATGCGTCTGGATACGTAGCTAGAATCTTACTATTAATTTGATGCTCCTGGACATGGGAGGACTAGTGAGCCTTTATAAGAAGAAAGAAAGAAATGTCCTTGAGGCAGAGCTGAAACCGATACAAGAACGGGAGGAGGAGCATCCTTAGTTTCAAGAAGTTGTAATTGAAGTCTGCTTTCATCGAAGTCAGAAGACGGGTGTCCGTGTTTCTAGAGAATTCCAATGATACATCACCGAAGTAGTTCTCTGCAAATTGGTTGTAATGGGAGAGAACTGCTGATGCTGATATTTCCTCTCCATATCAAAAGTCAAAGACCAAACCAATATATTGGACTAGATAACTTCCGTAGCGTCTGTGAAGATTGGGCTTGTGATGCATGTCACGGTCTACATATGGGTTGCGGTATCACAAACGATATAATGACTCATTTCTCTTGATTTGTGAATCACATTAATCCAACGAAAAGATGTCATCACCTTTGAAACTTGGACACCACTTCCCTGATTTGGGGTCATCAGAATCTCACTGTTGCAGATAAAGTATTTCGAAGGCCTTCACCTCCCATTGATGCTACCACTGTTACATGCAAATCATTCTAGGGGGTGTGTCGTCTTTTCTCCTAGCTAGATAGTATTTCAATATTCAGTAACCGAGTATGATGATTTGAGGATCTTCATTGATCAATATTTACGGTGATTTCTCTTATATATATGTAGTATCTCTCTGAAATGCTTCGAGCACTCTTTCCATTTTGTTTTTTTTTTGTGACTTACCTTATCGTTAACTACTAAAAAAATGTCTGTAGGGAAAAATCAAGATCTATGCTCTGGAAGTCAAATGTCGTCTTTGCAAACTTATGAAGCACATGCACATGAACTGAGTGGTGGTCATGGTAACCTAAGAATACCCCCATGAAGGCATGAAGTTATTATCTAACCCACATGTATACCTCAAGAAAACATGTCACGCTGTTTGACTGAAGTTTCTCATGCAGAAAGCCGAACCAAACCGAAAAAAACAAATGCATGAGGCTTAGTCGGAACACTTAACTGACAATTTTTTTTTCTTTTAAAGTACACAAGTCGTTTTTCATCGTAAGTTATATACGATTTATTAAACCATTATTTTGAATTAACATGGTATATGACATAATTCTTACACAACACTTTTGTTTATCATCAAAGATTACTGTATTAATTATCTTGGACTTCAACAAGTAGGATAAGGAATACCACAAGACGCTAGGGCAGAGTGAGCTTGTGGGGAAGTAGCGTAGTGTTTTAAAGCTGGATCCTTTAGGAAATCACAAAAACATGGTTGTTGTGCTTTCAGTATTCCGCAACACTTGGGCGATGGTTTAGTTCCAACGACTATGGCTGGAAAGCATCCTGTGATCTCAGTCTCGGTGCAAGGCCATTTCGTAGGTTTTACGACCGCTCTTGATTTGATCGGAGCCGAAGATAACACGAAGACTACAACAAAGGTGATGAATACTAGTGTTGTAAACTTCATGTCTTGTGACGTTCTGATCTATTTCCAATGCCTTTTTTTTTTCTTGTTTTTCTTGTCTATTTTAAAGAGTATTTGAGATTTTAAGTGCGTATAGTTTTACTAGGGCGATCTGAACTTGCAACTGCCACATCACAAATGTCAGATTTTGCAATATGTGGATTCTATCTCGATTTGTTTTCTTTCTAATAACTAAAATTAATTTTTTTTTAAAAGAAATACCGTAATGAAGAATAATGAAATCATATTACATAATTTGCAAATTGTTTTTAAGTGCAAAAACTATGATCAACTCCAAATTTTTTTTTGATATGGCTTCAAACAAATTTATACAAATTTTATACAAAAATATAAAATTTCATTTAATCTTCTAAATAAAAGGAGATATAGAATTTCTATAAATTTTAAAATTAAAGATTGTATGAGGGGCTTATGTATTAATTCGTTTTATATTTTAGATAGTAATTTTCTTTAATTTATGTCATGTATATTATGTTAAGTAATAGTTGAATTTATATTATTTAGCAAGTACTAAATAAATTATTAATAAAATAGGGATTTAATTATTGGATAATATATTGAATAATGAAACATTAAACAAGCTGAGTAATTTAAAAATATATACTTTATTTTTATATGTGAGTAATTGATTTACGATATTTTTCTATCGAATTTAAAAATTATGAGTATTTTTTTATATAACATGTATTACTGTGTAGACGTAATTCTAGAGGTATTAGTATAATGTTAAAAATGAGAAATTGTTTTTTTTTGTTTAAAAAGAAATAATATATTGATATATATTTATTAAGGAAAAACAATTCAAAATTACTAAGATATTCAAAAGTATATATACATAGCTTTTAATTTATTAATCTTAAAAATTTATATTTTGTTTATAAAGTTCACAATTCTTCCATTCAAAGATAAAGTTTTAATCTTTTTTTAACGTGGTTAACTTATATATGATTGATTTAAAACATTATGCGGAATTAATTAGAATTATATATGACATAATGAATTTCCAATCATCATGATTTCTTACATAACATTGCCTGATCGTATAAAAAAACAACAATTATTGGGGGAAGGGACTTCAACAAGATGGATAAGGAATACCACAAGTCGCCAGGGCCGAGCGAGCTTGCGGGGAAGAAATGTATGGATTTAAAGCTGGATTCTTTATGAAATCACAAAAACATGGCTGTTGTGCTTTCAGACTCCCGCAACATTGTGGCGATGGTTTACCTCCAACGATTATGGCTGGAAAGCATGTTCCTGCCACATCAATCCGGTTACATGGTGGTTTCGTAGATTGAGGTTTGATCACTGTCGATTTGATCGGAGCCGTACATGACAAAAGGACTGCAACAAACGTGATAAATACTAGTGTTGTAAACTTCATGGCTTGTGACTTTCTCTCCAGTTCCAATGCTCTTTTTGTTTTGTTTTTTCTTTTCTTTCGTGAAAGAGTTTCTGATATGCTATACTCGGGATGGTGAAATTGTTATATACTCCGCATAATGTGAGATTGTGCAATGAATCCTGTCTAAATGGTATAAAATCTTGGAAAGTAAAGGAAAATAAAGTTTTTATGTAATAAAATGTAATCGAGTCAATAGTTTCGATTTTTTTCTATAATAGTTTACCGTTACGTGAATACTAGTGACCAGAAGGAAAATAAAGTTTTTGTAAATATTTGATATGATTAGGGTGCAGATACTCTGCATAAATCCAAGATTTGTGAGTAGAAATAAAAAAATGAGATCCAAATGAAATAATTAATTTTGCAATATATTTGTAATTGAAAACATGGCAACAGTGATTTTAAAGAATATATTAATTATTCTTCTACAAATGTAAGAGGAAAGTAATCTACGTTATTAAAGTAAATTTGTGAAACTAAAATATTTAAAAATTTGATAAATATAAAGAATATTGAGTAGATTTGAGGTTTGATCGAACAGCCGAAAATGGAAGAAAATCTACATAGGAATAACCAGTGGTTAGAAAAGCTGTCATGTACAAATCAAACTTTACTGTTCATCCGAAGCAATTACAATTCGCATCATCCTCCTGACCATGTATTTTAAAATTATTCATACCATAAACTCAAAAGAAAACAATTATCACTACATGATTTTAAGCTTAAGCACATTAATACATAACCCGCGCATGGGCATATGCTTATACGGTTATACCTAAATACAAGATTTACAAAGATTACATACATCATTTATCAAGGCTTGGTTTTGAACAGATTTTGGTTTCATGAAATTTATATCTAGGAACACATGAGGTATATTACATGATTAGAAAACAGACCTATCAAGGTAAAAAAACAAGTCAAGAAGCAAACACAAGAAAAAAAGATTATTGGACTCAACAATTAAGTTTCTTTCGTCAAGAAGCACACACATCTGAGTTGTGGTCTGAATGCATAGTCACTGAGGCAACTCGAGATCAGGTCTTCGATCAAAAGCATCACTAGTAGAGTCATCTGGAAATGCGTCAGGATACGTAGCCAGAATCTTACTTTTGATGCTCCTAAAACAACAATGGTGAGAGAACTCGTGAGCGGCTTTCATAAGAAAGAAAACAAGTCCTTTGAGAGAGTGTCACAGAACTGAAACGGATACAAGAAGGGGAGGTTAGAAGGAGCATAACCTTAGTTTCAAGAAGATGTAATCGAGGTCAGCTTTCATGGATTTCAAAAGACGAGTGTTTCTAGAGAAGTCTGATGAGACATCAGCGAAGCAACTCTCAGCAAATTCGTTGTAATGGGAGAGAACTGCATTGCTATCTTGTAGCCTCCCCAATCTTAATCAATAATCATCAATTCAAAAGTATCAAATCTCAAAGCTCTTCTTATAAATCAAACGATAATTCCCATTTGGATTCAAAAGAAAAGACTTTTGTGAAACAACATAACATAACATACATGAGGTGCTGCAAATGTCTGAGAGAATTGAGATCTTGTGAATTAACAAGAGTTTTGAATTCATCAGAGACTTGTTGTGAAGCTGCTCTTATGCCTTCTTCCATCTCCCTCCTCTCCTCTTCCTCAATTATACAAAAAGAACCCAAAGTTTACAGCTTTTTTCGTCAATTAGGTATTTTTCTCAGTTCAAACAGATAAAACTAAAATCAAAAGCACAGATTCAATGTCTCATGTCGAAATCAAAACGTAATCGAAACAATGAAGATGACAACGTTCAGTGGTTACCAATAGAGCACAGATCATACGAAGTCGACTCACCTTGTTCGAGCCAGAACGAAGGAAGTGGCCAGATTGCGAATCTCTCTGTCCTCTTCTATTTGGTTTCAATCAGTTTAGAACTGGTTTAAAAGCCATCGGTTCGGTTCGGTTAATTTTCGGTTTGAGATTACTTACAAACGAAATACACGCATTTGTTTACCATAACATAATATATCCAATCATTAATTATATAAACCAATAATTTATTTGTATACATATTTTTATGAGGGTCAACAAGTAGGATAGGGGATTTTACAAGCATCGAAAAGTTTGTGAGCATTTGGACTTTTCCAAATTGTACCAAGCCAATAATCTTTTATGAAACCACACATACACGGCCCGTGTTCCGTCACCGTCGCGCAACAGTGTGGGGTCGGTGGAATATGACCGATGATCGGTAGCAAGCATGGCATCATTTCTTTCATATCGCACGTCATCTTCACTTCTCCCCCCGAACCTCCTCCAACCACGGTTGCTCTCACCAATGTCGGAGACAGCTGGATGACTATTGTCACAAGCGCAACGAGTATTACTAACCTTGTCAACTTCATCTCCTCTCCCGGTCCCAATTATTTTTCTTTTTGTTTCAAGAGTATCTTGAGAATTTTTATATTGATTGATGATAAGAGTTATTAATAATTTATAGATGGAGAAGGTATTGAGTTTTAAATGGTTGTATCAGGTGATTCTTTTTTTATTAATTTATAAAACCAATGAAAAACTTAACTTACATGGATATCCTATCTATCTATGTTAATTTATAGACTACTGACAACAAAAAAAGAAAAGACTTTTGGCATGTTGGACCTGCCTTATTATTATTGAGTAATTTTAGGCAATGTATATTGGTCTTATCTTGTTATTATTGAGTAACCTTAATGCATTTTGTATCTACTTGGGATACTGGCATTTGTTATTTTTGTAGTGTATAGAATGAGATCTTATAGAATTTTGACAGTTTGCCTAGTATAATTAGAAAAGTATCCAGTCAACTGAATTGCAGTACCATAGACCTTGTTTCCACTATTAGGACTATCAAACAGTTTTTTATTTTACTAGAACTATGCAAGTTTTGGCTAATAGAGTATGGGTAGCTACATAAATCAAATCAACCAGAACAAGCGAAATAAGACTTCGCAGATTAGCGAAAACAATACGAAGTTGAATACAGTTTTAATAGATTTGTGCTTTCAGCTATAGTTGAGTTTTGCCTCTCTTAACAAAGACCAATCAAGACATGATGATTGAATACATAAAACTGAGTTTGTAGCCAAGACGTAGAATCTGAGTGTATCTTGGAAACAGCTAAGTTTTATGTACACAGGATCAAACCTTAAAAACGATCAACAAGGGAAAAACATAGTTACTATTACAGTAGAGTTTAACTTGGATTCCAGGTATATAAAAGTAACCCGGCAAAGTAAACACTGCACCCACATATTATATTATCTTCTCTACTATTACAAACCGTGAAACATGGAAAAAAATAATGTCTGACCAAATGGTTCAACGCTTTAGATCACACGGAGCTCAGTAAGAAAGGCGGCGCATAGATCCAAGAAGAGAAACTGCGGGCCGTTAACTCTCTGTATATCCAGCAAGTACTTTTCTTCCCGAGCTTTGTATAGCTGTTTCAAAGTCAAAGTCATACAGAAAAATTGTTGGAAGTGTATAAATGATATATGTGAGCATCGTAAGTTCTGAAACAGTTTGGTTCGAGTTTTGGACAAGGGTTAAGTCTCTGTCCTAGCCGGTTTAGTTTGGTGAAACACAACAGGGGAAGTAATCAAGAAACCTACATACTATTGGAATGTAACAACAGCATATCTTAAGAACTGGTCTCTGTCCTACCGTTGATCAGTTCATATCCCTGCCCAACCGAACTGGGAAGCTAGTTTTTTTTCCCCTAACAGTCTTGTTGAGCCAATAATTTCTAAGATGAGTGAGTTTGCAGTTACCTGTAGTTCAAATTTGATGACGGTGGGTGAGGTCATGGCACAGTCATCCTCAATGATGCTCGATTCATCTCTGAAATGCAGCTGATTGTTGTCCATAGTATTCTGACCATCAGAAAAACCAGGAACCCATCGGCATTTCATGTTGTAGTGACCAATCTTCTTCCAACACACATTGAGTTCTTGAAGAGCTTTCAATACTTCATTCATGATTTCACGAGGATGCGCATGGGACTGTTCAAAATACCACAGTAACAGATTGATTATAATTTTGAGTATGTGGAGGTAAAGTGTACTCAAACAAGAAAACAAATTATAAAATGCCCAAATCCATATAATATGATGATCCTGGCAAGACGAAGCAGATATCTTGACTGCGTGTTTGGATTCAGACAGGTTTAGGGTGAGGACAGCGAATATTCAGCTATCAGGAACAAACCTGCAGTCCAAGAGCCCATTTTCGGTCAACTGGGACTTGTGATCTTGCTCCCAACCCGTACTGATCCATATGTGTAGGAACCCAGTGACCTACAGGTGAAGCAGCCGCTTCAGCTGGGCGCATTGGATTGGAACCACTGTCCTAGATGAGTAAAATTGAAAAGTTTTAAAATGTTAGTAGAAAACCAAATGTAGACCTCGGCTATGACAGCACCCTTATATCATGTCAAAAAAGAAATATGTTTTTTTGATGTTCGAAAGCTATCCACTGGGAGAAAAGAAAAACACATACTGTTGTCTCCTGAAACTCGGATTCAAGATAGCCACTTGGAACACGGAACCGATTGTCCAATAACAGGTAGTATGTAACAGTTGCCTGAAACAAGGATCAAGTGACATTTCAGTAACTATTGAAAACTAGTACAGGGGGATTAAAAGCATTACAGACAGAAACTACATACATCGTTTTGTACTCTGTTGCGAAGAGACTCCATAACTTGGTTTCTGTCAAATCCCATGTTAACCACTTCTTGAATGATCTCCTCATTGATCTGCACAATATAAGAGAAGTTGTTACAATCACCGCAAGTGACTCTTTTTTATTTTCCAAATGGTGGTGAACCCGACCTTTTTGGCCTGCTCTACTGTATCTGGTGGAGAAACAGCAAGATAACGAGGAAGATGAGTCTGAAACCAACGGTGTTGACGGATCTCAGGAATGGTGATTCGTTTCACTGGGTCAACTATAAGCATCCTCGGGATCAGGTCTCTAGCGTCAGATGATAAATGACTTGGAAGAGTGTAAATCCCACCCTAGTGAGAAAATAACACCTCGGTTAATTGCTTGAGATAAATATTACTTGAACAAAAGAATTGTGATGAATCTATCTAAGCGCAAATGTCGAACTGAGAAAAGCCATCGAGCTGCATCAAAGTAAGAAGAACCTTGATTTTCTTGAAGAGGTTGGGGATGTTTTCATCATCAAATGGAAGAGTGCCACATAGCAGAGCATACAATATCACTCCACAACTCCATACATCTACTTCAGGTCCAGCGTATAATTTTCCTGATATAACCTACGAAAAGTAGGAAGAGATGAGTGAAGCATAAAAAGTTTGTTTCAGTTAGATACTCATAATCCAATGAAAAAGGAGAGCAGCGTAATTGACTAAGCCGAATACCTCGGGAGCAGCGTAATTGGGGCTTCCACAGCTCGTCTTTAGAAAATGACCATCCCGCATGACATTACTCAGCCCAAAGTCTGCAATCTTAATATTGCACCTCGAGTCCAACAGCAAATTCTCAGGCTTCAGGTCTCTGTGGACAACCATATTGCGGTGGCAATACTCCACACCAGATATTATCTGCTCGGAAATGAGGCAAACAGTAACAAGACTCAGTCTCAGAGAAGGACATGATAAGCTACAAAGACACTGGTCGTAGTATAAGAAAACCAAACCTGCTGGAAGAAGTTACGAGCCTCGTCCTCTTGTAATCTGCCTTTCTCAACAATATAATCAAAGAGCTCTCCGGACTTGACATACTCCATTACAACATAAATGTCACTCGGGGTCTCTATCACTTCATATTGCCGAATGATATGAGGGTGCATGAACAACCTGAGAATTTTGATCTCTCTCCTCACTGCAAGGAAGAAATGAGCATAGATTCAGATATAATGGAAGAGAAAGATCACAGAGCTAATTTACGGCAAAACGAATAGCAGAGCGTTTTAATTCCTCACTCTAAGTCACAGGAAACCATGAAAGTAAATTCAAAGCGCAGTATACTGATAAACATAACCTTGTGCAATATCTAAACATAGATCAATAGGCAGAAAATATTCAATAATCAAAAAGGCAAGTCCCTAAGAGTGCAAGTATAGTTGTTTACCTTTCTCTTCCATTTCCATGTTCTTAATCTTACGGCGATTGAGGATTTTGATAGCAACCTTGTGGCCCGTGACGACATGCTCGGCTATTTTAACCTTGCCAAAAGACCCAATTCCAAGGGTTTTACCAAGCTTGTAGTTTGGCAAAATCGATTCAACTCCATTACCAAATCTATTCGATGAATGATCCATCTCCCTGTCCCAAATGAAAACAGAAAATCATTAGTGTTAAAAAAAACCTCTCTTAGCAGCTTCTGTAAAACAAGACCATGATCAACTCGTATCCATTTCATCTAAACCTAAAACTGTAAATCTAAAAACCTTGAAAGAGACCTGACAACATAAACCGACATCACTACTTTGTCTTTGTAATGGTAGTTATACTCTGTAACAAAACCATGAAACCAAATCGCAAATTCTAAAACTTTGGTATTAGCAGAAGAAATTGATGAACTTTACAAACAAAAAAGTCAATTTTAACCCGAAGAAACCTTTTTGATTTCGAGCAGATCCCAGAAATCGAACCAAGAGAAAAAGAAAAACCGAACTCGAAGCGATAGAATCTACACAGAGAATCTGGTTTGATAGAGAGCGAGAGAGAGAGAGAGAGAAGAAGAAGAAGAATCGTGGAGCTTATTAGTTTTGAAAGAATATTAGATATGTGACCAGAGAAAAAAAGGAAAAAAGTCTGATATCTTACGGGTGTAATGGAAAAATCTCGGGGGACTCAGATTCCAAACTCCTCCTCTCTGACGCAGAGCTGAGTCACACTAGTCCTTTAGAGTCTTCATGCTGTGATCTCTGTTTGTTAGAATCAAATGAAAATGAGAGACAACCCAAATATATTCCCAATATTTTTGCTGCAGATCCCTCCAATCGAAAATATAGGCCAATTTCTGTTACAGTTTCCGTCTATTTTTTTTTTTTCTAAACTACATTAAGTAGGTTTTTCGAATCTCGTAAACTATATGGAAAATAATTGAATAATGTTTTAATTAAAATATGCTTAAACCACTACTACTCCTATGCTTTTATGCCGTCAAAAAAGAAAACTATCTTGTCTGATATAAACTTTGCATATACTGAGGTTAGTAAGAAAAACTTACTAACTGATATGATTATTCAAAGTAGTTTCTTCACTATTTTTTTTTTTGTTCCATTTGTTATGTTAATCCAGTAGATGATTTGTACATAATACTGTTATTTTATTTTTGCAATTATACAACCAAAACAAGAATTGTGTTTCAGAATAATAACACTAAAGTTTGATACTTAGTTTTACTGATGACTGGATGTCATGTCTAAACGAGACATAGACCCAAAATTATAAAGGGAAAGATCTGACGAGTGAAAGAGTTTTCAGCGTTATACAAGCAAATCTAAAACATAGTCATCCATGTAGTTAATCGTTGTAGCATAACCACACATGTCAGTGTTACAGCCATTTAGTTAATCGTTGTGATATAACCACACATGTCAGTGTTATCAAGTTAAAACTTCTTTATGTCTATCTTTGTCGAAAAAACCCAAACAACAAACGAAATACAATAAGATTCACAACGTGGATCGACAGAACATAACAATCTATTTCGTATCTCAAGCTTTTGCAAGAAAACATCTCAAGTCTATTGCTGTTGGATTACATTTTTCTAGTAAGACTCTTCCTCAGAAAGAAAAAAAAGAAACTACAACTTTTCTATTCACAGTGATTCAGCTTACGTCTCCCAGCTACTTGAGTTCAGTAGGAGGGAATGGCTGCGAAACGGTACCCTTCAGCTCCTCTCCATGAATAGTAAGCAATCCGTGTCTCGTAGAAACCTACAATTGAGAAATGTGTCAAGCCAATGAAAATGACTGTTACGTCTAGTTTTATTCATGGCAAACAAAGAGTAAGTTCATTTCAACAGACAAAGAACACAAAGCTGTTTTTAGTGTCAACTTGATCCAACTGAGTCAATTTCAAATTTTCACATCAAACAACCAGACCCAACAAGGGTTTTCAAATCAAGCACCAGTGAACTCAGAACAACAACAGCGACATTCACGGCTGTTTCCAGAAAACTGGAGGAACTCAAATCTATGTCTAGTTGATCCAACTCACTCGGAATTCAATAAGGAGAAACAAAGTAGACTAAAAGAAATCTATCTAACTCTTACCAGGGAGGAAAGTAAGGATCCCGAGGACAAGAAGGGCATAACCTTGAGAGCTATCTCCCTCCATGTGACCAGTAAAGATGAAAACAGTTAAAAGGAGAAGCAAGCAACCAAGGAAGAGAAGAAAGACAGCGAGTGCAATTGATTTCCAGGGTACTCTATCAAATGCTTTGGGTGTATAATCGAAGCGAGGATCAAAATCTCTCCTTCCACCACCATTTGCATAATCTTCATCATCTTCATCTCCTGGAAGCTGAGCATACCTTACATTTCTCCTCGACGCCATTCCTAAAATCACAAATAACCCCTTAGAATCCCCATAATCATCACCACACAATTAAAACATCATTAGGCATTCAACAAACCCTAAATCATGAGAGTGGATACTCAACCCCCGTATAAACACCATAATTCGCATCCATAACTAAATCTCTAAACAAACAAAAGTCTAAATAGGCTCAATTAAGATTACGTAAAGCAGATCTAGAACAAGATTCCAACGCTAAATCAACCGATTTACACAAACCGCTTCCAAAATTGAGAAGCAGAAGGACTCAACAAACCTGATAATAGCTACAAGGAAGAGAGCGGAGAGCCGTGAAACTAACCGGAAATTCGGTTATTCCGTCGGAGAAGATTGAGATGGAACTAGAATACGGATACGGATCCGGATCTACGTTGACGCATATGTTCTTCGTCTCTATCGTGTGACGACGCGTTTTCTCAGTTTACTTTGTTTCTTCTGATTCTATTTGAATATTTACATATTAGTCCCTTACCTTTCAATAACTTTACATATTGAACCCTTACTTTGTTTTCGCTTAAAAATCCCAAGCAAAAGACAGTTTCATTTCATCTATTTACCGCGGGGCGGGAAATTTGTAATTAACGGAGAACTGAGTCCTAAATAGGAAATCATCAGGTCGACGGGAAACAAATATCCTGATGTTTTTAAAAAAAATATCTGTGATATGTTTCGTTTGTCTATGAATTGATATATATTTATTCGTATTCGTTTTTTTGACTTTTGTAGATAATCTGTGATATGTTATGTTTTCTATGATTTGGTATGTTTTTATTCGTATTCGTTTTTGCTAGTAAATAAATGCTTCGATATCAATTAAAAAAATCTAAATATTTACAATTCAAAAATCACTTTTTACTTTTTTGGCTTTAATTATAAATTAGTTTTATATCTAAATTAAATAAAATATAACAACATTTTAAGCGTATGTTTTGGGAGTGTGGGATGGATATATTGCGAAAGTTTTACTTATTACTAACTTAGTGGCTATGCCTATAATTAGGCAGTGAATCCTCCTATCAAATTATCCATTAAATAATTTTTTGACAAAAAGCTTTTAGTAATTTGCAAATAAAGCAAAAAGAGAATTGATCTTCCCTCATTGAGTCATCCCTCTCCCTCTCGTTTCTTCTTCCTTTAGAGAGAGAGAGAGAGTGTAGAGAGGAGAAGAGAGAAGGCGAAAAAGGAAGATTTTTAAGAGCTTTAAAGCTTTTCCTCTTGTGTGGTATTGGTGTCCGAGCCCGGATCCGAAATCTTCGGGTTTGAAATCTAATTCAGCTTATCCCTCCTTCCTTCCCTGGGTTCCTCTTCCTCTTCAAATTACAAAATCCCTACAAGGACGGGAAGATTCTTCCCTTTTTTTCATTATTCAGATAATAAAAAAAAAACCAAAAAAGAAGAAAAGGGAATTCCCTTTTACCATGCTTCCTTTTTTCAGGTATAATAATTAGATTCCGCTCATTGATTCTCTCCTTCGGATCTGTTCCTACGGATCGATCATGATCTTTGTTTATTTTGTTCATTCGTAACTTTTGCCTTCTTCTTTCTTCGATTGCACTGCATGCGACGTTATGTTCATTAGGAGAATAAAAATTGTTTTTTTTATCTGATAATTCTATTTCCTCTGTTTCCCTCATTGATGTTGACGTTTCTTAGTCATATATTTGAATTTTTTCAACTGATTGCAAATTTTTATTTTTTTTGTCACATATTTCTGCTGAAGCTATCTGTATATCAATGCAACCATCTTCCTCCAATTTGTGTGTTGCCATGAATATTGTTTCAGCATCAAAAATTTGTTCTTTGAGAAGTTTCTGTTAGGTTATATAATAATACTGTTTTGAAACAACTTGGTGAATTGATGACAAAAAGTGTTTGAGATCTTCCTATTAGTTATTAATCTAATATTTTGTGATATTTTGATGCGTGATGTTGTGCCCCACTTCCTCTTATAATTGTATTTTTGCGGGTACACTTTTGAGCTGGCTATTATATTTTATAGTTGGGAGATCTTTTGTAATGACTTGGTGTTTGATTTTTCAGACTTGGTCCCAATGTTTGTAATCAGACAGAAAGTGACAACCAGTTTCTCTATGTGGGGGATGAATTTGCCTTGCTATCTCTGTGTTTTATATGTTAAAAGCATTGCCCTTTTCATGGCATCTCTTCTAATCCACCGATTACATTTTTTTTTCTTCTTCTTCAAACAGGATCTAAGTAAAATTATTAAATAATGGGTGGATGTGTGTCAACCCATTCAAGAGGAATTAGGCCTCGGCGTAAAGCCCGTCGCAGATCTTCCAAACACTTTTCTAAAGTATCTGATATTGTTCCTCATTCTAATATTAGAAGGCCTAGTGATGTTGGGAGCCGAGTTTCTTTTGGTGAGTCTTTCTGTTTATCTGCTCTTGCAGTGTTAGATTAGATTTTATATATTTGATTTTGTTGACAATGAGAAAAGATAATTAATTGGGACAATCATAGACTTTTTAACTGTAAAATTCATTTTGTTGCAGCTATCTCGCAAGATGATGCTTGGTTTGACTCCGTCAGTGTTCTTAATTCTGATGAGGATGATGACTTCATCAGCCTACCTGAAGGTAAATGTCTACATATTCATGGAGCTTTAAGAGCTCACCTGAAATCAAAATACAGGACGTTTTCGGTTATGTTGATATGGATCCCTTTTTTTTTGGCCATATCTCTCCCAGCGGATTACGCATCATCAGCGGGTGGTGCTACGGGTAGCATCCCAAATGGTCAAGTAGTTCAATTCGAATCTTCTTCCTGCATTGTGGATGGGAAAGGGAAGTACGAAGAATACCATGAGAGTTACTTGAAGATAGACGGGACAAAAACCGAGAAATTCATGAGCAAAGGTGTGTACAAGGATCCAAGTGGTCTCTCTGTTATCACAGGAAATAACAAGAAGAAACTAATAGACCATGCAAGCTTTAAAGGCTTGAAGGAACAGAAGCGGAACTCTCAAGAGAAAACCCTGAGATCCAGCCTGAGCCGATTGATGCCTACTGTTAGTTTCAACGACAAGAGTCTTAACTCACCCACATCTCAGAAGCGAAAATCTGCAGTGTATCGGCTTTCTTTCAAGAGGAGATCGTGCGATGGCGAGGAAGTTACCGAGCATCGTAAGTTGTTGTACCGTCCGAAGGCGGGATTCACCATTCCTTGCTCAGCCAGAGAGAAGCAGTCCAGTGGAAGCTGGTGTGAGATACCACCTTCAACTTTTAAACTCCGAGGAGAAACCTATTTCAAGTACACCTTTCACCATTCTGTTTTTATTTTTTGGTATCTTTTACTAGTAACCGTTGTGTGTGTAACTGTTGAAGAATGATGTTTGCAGAGACAAAAAGAAATCTCCAGCTCCAAATCAGTGTGCGTACAGTCCTATTGGCGTTGACTTGTTTGTCTGTCCAAAGAAGATTGATCATATCGCGCAACACATCGAGCTTCCAAACATCAAAGCTGAGGCAAAGCTCCCTGCTCTTCTCATTGTCAACATTCAGGTAACCACGACTGAGATATCAATGGCTTCTTCTTTGGGTTGTCACAAATTTTTGTCGTTTTGAGAAGCATATATGATATATGTGCGTAAATGATCCTGACCTTTGTTCCTAATTGGCAGTTACCAACCTATCCTGCTGCAATGTTCCTTGGCGATAGTGATGGAGAAGGCATGAGCATTGTACTTTACTTCAAATTGCGAGAAAATTTCGAAAAAGAAACCTCTCAGCAATATCAGGACAGCATCAAGGTAGCTTTCAAAGCCTTTCCTTTACAATTCTCACATTTCGTGATTGATCTCTTACCAGGTTTTTCTGTGTGTATGTTTGTCTCTGAATCGAGACAGAAACTTGTCAATGATGAGATGGAGAAGGTGAAAGGTTTTGCGAAAGACAGCACGGTTGCTTTCCGTGAAAGGCTTAAGATCGTGGCTGGACTTGTGAACCCCGAGGATTTAACTCTAAGCTCGACTGAAAAGAAGCTTGTACAGGCTTACAATGAAAAGCCCGTCCTCTCTCGTCCGCAACACAACTTCTTTAAGGTCTTAGCACCATACTAACCTCTTAACCACACAAAAGAAGAAGTCAATCTGTTGGCAGCTAATTAACATTTGATTTTTGCCTTTGCACAGGGTCCAAACTACTTTGAGATTGATTTGGATGTCCATCGATTCAGCTACATATCAAGGAAAGGACTTGAAGCATTCAGAGATCGACTGAAGAATGGAACTCTTGATCTGGGTTTAGCCATCCAGGTAATGAGCAAAGCTTCATAACAACACAATGTATATGTAAATCGACTCTGTTCTTGAAGAATACAAGATTCAAACTTTTGTTTTCTTCAAATTGGAAAACATGAAAACAGGCTCAAAAACCAGAAGAGCTGCCGGAACAAGTGCTGTGCTGTCTGAGGCTGAGCAAGATTGACTTCGTTGACCATGGCCAAATCCCAACGCTACTAATCCCGGAGGATGGGGAAACCCTCGTGTAAGCCTCACTCATCATCTTGTATTCTCAACCCCTTGGATGAAAAAAACAAATAAAAAAGTGTGTTAATTCATCAAAATACTGTATATTTCCAAAATTATGTATGTACATCTACATATGTATAATTTATTTTGTTTATGATCATAACTTATACTGCATACAGTATCTCATCATGCAAAACTCTTGAAGTCATCTTCTCGAGTTTTACCTTTGTTGTAACTTCGCATTCTGTTACCTCAATGATATTTATGATACTATCTTCTTGTGTGTTATTTTCTTTACACTTGCACAAATTTCAATTTTGCCCTATTCCATCTAACTCGGAATATAACTATATAAGAGTTGATTTTCCGACAACAAGGGAAATAAATGATGATGATTTTCACACATGTTGATATTTGGCTGAGATGATGAAGTCATTGGAGGTCAATAATGAAAATAGTCCATGGACTATATAAGTTTTTGTCTACAATTATAGTAAAGGGGGTCAATAATGAAAGAAGAGATAAATAAAGGGGTGAAAATAGAAAATGAGGAAAAGAAAGGGTGGATATAAAGATAGAGAGAAACCCTAGAGGGAAGAAAAAAGAGAGCGCCTGAGGCCGAGCGCTTCCCTCGGGAGTGAGGGGTGGCGTGGTATACCCACGAGAAATGGTGTTTCTGAGGGATTGGAATTTGTGGCGTACCCAAAGTGGTGCGTAGGCGCATATCATTCAATCGGGCCCTTTCTCTGCTTTGCTGATTCCTTATCTTTAGGCTGTCGAAGCAGAGTGGTTTCTGCCCTACATTTCTCTTTTCAAGATTTGCTTTTTTTCCTTTGTTCATGTTTCTAATGACTCTCTCAAGCTTCTGCTTTGATAGATCTAATTCTCAAAATGTTGTTTTGCAGATCCTTTTATCTATCATTTGCTTTCTTCCAACAAAACAAAAAAAAAAAGAAAAGATTTGCTGATTCGTATAAATGATTTTTCTTTATTATTAGCTAGCTCAGACAACAAACTTCATAGATTTTCAAATGACAAGTCTTTGTGTTTGTTTCCATCTTTTAAAACATAAAATTTTCCTTTATGGTCAACTCGTTTAAGTTTTTATACATGTTGATTGATGAACTAAGACCTTCATTTTCTTGTTTGCTCGTTTTGATGGTTCTCGGTTCGTATTCTTGTGCCAAAAACCGATGTGGTTGTTTCCGGTTACTCACTGCTCTGACTTCAACCATTTAAACTCTTGCGTAAATTATGAGATGCAGTGAATGTATGACTATCACAAACAATTAATTGTAAGCATTGCCCATAAATCACTTTAAGATTTAATTACTCCCCAAAAATAAAAAATAAATCGAGAATTTGGAGTCTAGTTTGAAGTTTATGAAGGTAAAAAATCCGTATTGCAAGTCAACGAATGAAAATTGCTTCCCCAAACAGTAGAGTGGTCTTCGAGAGTTATTGGATTACGCACACAAACTAAAGCTTAAGTAGAGACAAGAACATGGAACTACTATGGAAGTATAGAACCCATCAAGCTTCACGAGTCTAACTTGTAAGTTGTAACAATAAAGCTCCACACATTGTAGATGTATCACTAGTTCATTATATTCATCTATGTATCAACTTGAATTATGTGAGATCAAAAGGTCAACACTGTTTAACTCATTTCAACGATCCAACCGCGCTGTTTATACAGAGTCTCAGACACAGACAGTACAAAAACGACATTACAAGAACATAAATGATCCTAGTGTGGTTAACATAGAAGAAACTCACACTTTCGTCTCAGAAAAATAAGTTGATGAGACAGCCAAACCTTCATGGTCATATGTACGTACGAGTCTCTGTCTTGACCCTGACGATTCAAGCCAGCAGAATTCTAAATGGAAAGACTTTAACTCAGCAACACTCTTTGCTACGTCGCAGGGACATCCCATGTACATACCTCCTGGTAACAGAGTAATTTGATATCCTTCCTCGAATGTAACCACGTTCTTAGACATTTCACCCACCCAATTCACATTTGTTGTAACGTTTTTCACATCGGATGTCGAGGATATATCCTGATTGTCATCAAAACCTTACAAGGTCAGGGACATCTCATTCATATAAACAAAAGGCTAAAAGGCAGAGTTTCATTTTTCTATGTGGGAGTGTTGTTGAGTATTGTATACCTGGACTACTTGACCTTTGTCATTCATTTCAAGCACAGCAACAGTATCGGCTTCGGACAGTGTTGCTCCATAGACACCGCTTCGCTTTGTAACTGAACGACCTTTCCAAGTACCGAGAAATGGCGTAATTCTTTCTCCATCATCCTGCAACAAAAGAAAAACAGAAAACTGAATTGGCACTAAAATGGAATCATATAAGAACACTATTGATGCTTCAGTGTGATTATAACTATTTGCTGAGACATTAGATTACCTGATAATCGTCCAGGGCTGGATGAACGAGATTCTCTAGCCCTCTTTCCTCGAGGAATACAATAAGCATTTCGAGAACACCTTTGGGATCCATGATGTGAAAGGCTCTAGCTCTTCTCTCCGTCTTGTTAGAATACAAGCAGTTCTCACACACTAAAGCAGGACGTCGAGATGGAAGTTTAAGAAATCTGAAAATTCGTTATAAACTTACCATTACAATCTACAGTTTAATACAGAAGAAGAGCCACTAAGCATGATGGGAAAGAAACCAACCTAGGTGATTCTTCACCAGTGTCATCTTCCCCGAGAACACCTTGCCTTAACGTCGTATCCAACATTCCAGCGGTTTGATACCTCAGTGAAAATGCTCTCTCCTTAGGGAAAAATCCAATCTGCAGACTACTGATGATGAGATAGTCAACAAAGTCAAGATAACCAAATCAAATCCTTTAAAGACAAACAAACCAACAGTACTCAAAAACTTTGAGTATCTTGATAGAGATAACAGAAAAAACTCTCTCTCACCTGCTGATATTTGTCAACAGTAAACATATTGGTTTCTTTGATTTTGTATTCTACCCATTCCGGTTCCTCTTCTTCCTCTTCAGCAACTGAAGTAGCCGAAGTTGGCTGCTTTATATATAACCTATAATAGTATACAGAGAAAAGCTTCAGACTTTGCTCCAAATTCATAAAAATAATACAATGTAACATCAATATATGATTACAAATATAATTGAATCCTTAACCACAGACAAAAACACTTACTTTCATCAAAAGCAGTAACACAGAGTTTGTATCTATCTTAGAAAATGATGAACAAAGCAAATGAGAACCATACATACGATTGATTAAGGCTAATGAGCTCATCTTCTCCATATGAAGTAGCAGAGAGCCGAGTGTCAATCTTATGCAACAAATTCCCATTCCCATCAAATTGCTGCCCAACAAACAACAAATGAGCTTTCTTTGTAACATAATCTAGTTTTAAAAATCAGAATCAAGGTTTGGTTTTTATCATACGTGAAAGGAGCCTGTCCATTTTCCGACGTTAAGATCGACAAATCCACGTAAATTGTCAATGCTCATTGCTGCATCATCGCTCGTCCTTTTGTCATCTTCTTGGACCGCCAATGACTTTATAGCAACGCTCCTTGTTCCATAGCTCGAGCGGAGAACCGGATTCGGATTAAAGAGCTTCAATCGTGTGGATGATTTGTTTAATGGAGAGACAAGAAGTGAGCAAGTGACCCAAGCAGTAGCCATGGAAGGAGGAAACAGAGAGAATCGTGAGTCAGTGATTTTGAGTGAATTTATCTTATCAACAGCCACACTGCGTGCCGTTTCTTAACCTCTAAAGACAGCGTGTAGTTCTATTATGTTAAAATGTAACAGCATGGTATCTTATTGTAGACCTAATCCTTTTTCATCGCCTCAGAAAGAGGCGTGACGCATGATGACTTCTATGTTCTTGGTAGCCGTTAGAGGAATGGGACAGATATACTTAGATATATATCCAATCATCAATATAAAAATGGCATTACGTCTAATACATACACAATAAGTCATCGCTTTGATTTCACAATTGAGAGTATTTTATGTACATAAACCACACCGTTTCATTGAGCATGCAACCTTGAAAACCACTGGCAATCTTCTTTCTACAGTGGAACCCAAACATGGAACAATAGTGTAAAATAACGTTGTGAAGTAAAATAAACCAAAAAACATTCCAGGAAAGAAAACATTACTATATTACTACCAAAGCCATATCTTTTTCAGTCTAGTCTTCTGAGCAAGTACTCCACTTGAACCTCTTTTGTCAAGGGCATGATCCAATCTCCATACAAGTGGCCGACTAAGATCGGACTGATTTTGTAAACTTGAGATTCATTCAGCTCCTCTTCTTCTTCTTCTTTCCCCTTAACGCCCACTTTCACTTCTTGCCCGTATGTTCGGGTTTTCATCTCAACTCTCTTCTTTATCGCCTCCTCCACGGTCGGGAATGTCAGCATAGCCATCAATGCATCCTTATCCTGCAAAACGTGTGTGTTGCGAATTTAAAGGTGAGATATGTATATAGAGAGACAAGCACAAAACAAAGTTCCATAAACTTTGGGTGGTTCATTGTTCAGGTTTTGTCTGTATGTATAAAACTACGGAGAAGTGAAAAAACATACTTGTGCTTTGATGGCTGACTCGTATGCCTCGGGTGAGGCTTGGAACTTGGCCTCTGCAACAAATTTACCGTAATGGATCCTCTTTGAAAGAGACTGCAATAGACATCAAATAACAACATGAGTACTTAGAAAAGAGGTAAGAACATTATAAAATCGAACCTTGCTTCTCTTAAAAGGAATTGGAATCTCTAAAAGGCAGAAAGCGAACCTGAAGGCAGATCGCGTCACATACAGCTGTTGATCCGTAATTACCGTCATCCCCTTTCTTCACAAGTCTAGGGACAAGGTCTCTAAAGTACATGTTCCATATCTTGTTGTTTATGTTGATCGAATTAGCAGCAAAATGCAAAACCTATAAGAAAGAAAAGATGAAGCTCTTAGCACTTAGTACAGAAGTTGAATACACAGCTCATGTTGTTTTGCTGGACACTGAGAAACCACATCAATCAGAAGAAGTGCTAACCAATGAAAAAACCACTAAAGACTCCACCTTTAAATCACTTTTTGCCATGTAATCCAAGTGAAAGTTTTTGTAAATTGAGATGATCAGATAAGAACCTTTGGGTACTGCAGAGGCGGCAACATAGGCTCTGGTAGATCGTCAGGGAAGAAAGGATGTTCATCAGGGCTCTTGAACCTACCAACCTGATCATCAAAGTTTCAATCTTTTCTCAATAAGATTCCAATGAAGCTCCACAATCTTTCAAAACCTATTAGGGATTCTGTTATGTTTTACCTTAGCGTGAAGCTTCTCAGTGCCTTGGACCATGTACTCAACCAAAGAGCCGTTGAACCCATCCATGTCAAAAGCAGTAGGGTCGTAAGTATCTGCATTATAACAGTACTTGGCTCTCTCCAACAGACCAAATATAATGCTGTCCTCTTGACGGATCAAAGAGTCTCGAATACCTTCGAGAGTCAAGCTCTCGCTTTCATCAACTCGTTTCTTTCCTGTCAACGATCTGTAAACAACATTGAACGTTTTGATTCAATTCATCAACCACAGTGAACCAACACACACAAAAAAGGTTTCTAATTTAAGCTAAAGTCGAAAAGCAATGAGTTTTGTTAGTTTAGCAATGGGAAAAATCTATAAAAGGTTTAGACTTTTCTGGTCTCGATTTCATGAAATTGAAAAGGGCTTTTCGTAGTTTTAGAATTCATACCCAGCGAGAGTCATAACGGCATGAACAGAGCTGGCTCCGGAGCGTGGCGGCTTAGAGGGAGGGAGAGAACAGCGAACAGAGAAGGAAGCTTTGGATGAAGGAGGAGAAAGAAGAGTGCAAATGGGTTTGGAAGTAGATAGCTCGCGTCGGTGATCGAGGAACCCAATCGCAGGGGAAGAGCAAGACGATCTCAACATCGACAATGACGCCTCCATTAGATGAGAAGACAGACGAGACGGAGAAAACAGAGAATCGAGAAAATCAGAGGAAGGGACAGAGGATCATGTGGAGATGAACGAGAGATGAAGTTTAAAAGAGTTAGGCATTTGGGGGTAGGTGTGGTGGGTAAAGGAGGAAGACAGTTGGTGAAGAGGAGAAGATGGAGAAAGAAAGGTAGGGTTGTCCTCTTCGACTGCGAACACGTCTTTGGCTCACGGAAGCCACCCAACACACAAAAGTGTTCTTATTACCTTTTTGTGTTTCTCCATTATTTTCATTATTATTTAATATCTCTTATTTTAATCCATAAAAATAAAATAATATTTTATGGTATATATAGTTTAAATTTTAAGACTTTTATTTCTAGCGGTAAAAAAAAGACTCTTATTTCTATATCAGAAATTGATTGCAGAATTTGATTAAATTTATCTGAATGCAAAATTCTGCTGAATTTTTTATGAATTTAAACTAAATCTAACTGAATAATTAAAAATTGAAATGGTAACACTTGAATTTGGTTGAAATTATCAAATTAAATATTTTTTTAAAATAACATATTAACATAAAAACTTAACTGAAGTAAAAAAAATAATTAAAGTCAAATATGATTTATGTAGATTATATCGGTTAGTTTAAGTATTTAACTTTTAAATTAACTAAAGTATTTGGTACTTTGATTAACATTAAGCTTAAATCTAATAAATTTGTAGTAATAATTAAAAGTTGTTAGATTTAGTTACTTCTGTTTTTTAGTTTGAATTTTTATACATATTTTTGAAAAATTTAGTATTTTAACTTTTTATAAATTAGTATAATTTTGTCTGATTTACATCAGTTATAAATAAATTATAGAAAAAAACTGATTAATGATATCTAACCAAATTTAACCAAAATGGAATATATTTTAATATATTATTGATGGTTCATAATCTATAACCAAACTGTAATCAGAATCAAAAATCTTGAGCTGTTTTTTTTTAAAGAAACTCAGTTTGATTTCAACTTTTAAACCTAATAAATATTACACAAAGTAATAAAAAAAAACTTAAGAAAAAAATTACTTAACATAATATATTATTGCATTCTTTTCTGTCTTTTAGTATTCTCTTTTTCTTTATTGACAATATATTACAACTAACCAAATTAATAAATATTTACATTTAAGAGAAAAAAAATATTCAGTAGAATTTCTGTCAACTTAAATGGTTGAACAAAATGGAAAAAAAATGAATAAAATTTTATTTGAGGAATTGAAAAAAAAGATAGAAATTTTTGTGTTAATTTTTCATTAATTTATCAAAACATGAGGGAAAAAAAAAGGAAACACTGTGAGACTCATATTTTAAAAATTGTCAAAACTCCCTTTTAATTAATATAAAATTTTAAGAATAATAAATTTATCATAATTATTTTTCTAAAATATTATCACCAATGGAGGAAGCCTAACAATTTATTCTTTGTAATTATTTAGTAAAATAATCCAAAGTGTCCTCTCCAATAGTGTTCTAGTAGCCGAAGTTGTGATTCGTTTGAACCTATGCCGCGGATAATATCCAGAAGTTTGCTTATCACTCTTTCCCCGGATTCACCCATACGCCCATACCACAGTCATATACACTCACATTTACAGATAATTGTTAGTGTCAAAGACAAAACCCTATCACTCAGTTTCGTTTAACGATCTTCCCAAAGTTCCCCAATTTCAATCCACCACCATTGCGCCTCCACACACATTTAGATCACCATCACCTCCGTCGCCGCCGCCTCTGCTGCATCCAACATCGATGACCTCGTTACCGGTACGAGCTCCGTCGTGGGTTTCTTCCCGGAGAATCTTCGAGGAGAAGCTCCAGGATCTTCCCAAGTGTGCTGATTTAACCCAGGTGAAGCAGCTTCACGCCCAGATTATTCGGCGGAACCTTCACCAAGACCTACACATCGCTCCGAAGCTCATCTCCGCTCTCTCTCTCTGCCGCCAAATGACGTTAGCTGTTAGGGTCTTCAATCAGGTTCAACAACCGAACGTTCATCTCTGCAATTCACTTATAAGGGCTCATGCTCAGAACTCGCAGCCCTACAAAGCGTTCTCTGTTTTCTCTGAGATGCAAAGTTTTGGCCTTTTCGGTGATAATTTCACGTACCCGTTTCTTCTCAAGGCTTGTTCAGGTCAATCGTGGTTGCCTGTGGTGAAGATGATGCATAACCATATCGAAAAATTAGGACTTTCGTCTGATATCTATGTACCCAATGCTCTCATCGATTGCTATTCGAGATGCGGTGGTTTGGGTGTTAAAGCGGCAAAAAAGCTGTTCGTGAAGATGGGAGAGAGGGATACTGTGTCTTGGAACTCGATGCTTGGTGGGCTTGTGAAAGCAGGGGAGTTGAGAGATGCTCGCCAATTGTTTGAGGAAATGCCTCAGAAGGATTTGATTAGCTGGAACACTATGTTGGATGGTTACGCTAGGTGCAGGGATATGAGTAAAGCCTTTGAGCTGTTCAAGCTTATGCCTGAGAGAAATACTGTATCTTGGTCGACTTTGGTTATGGGGTATAGTAAAGCTGGAGACATGGAAATGGCTAGGATTATGTTTGATAAGATGCCGGCTAAAAACGTGGTCACGTGGACCATTATCATTGCTGGATATGCGGAGAAGGGGCTTGTAAAGGAAGCTGATACATTAGTCGACCAAATGGTGAATGCAGGGCTGAGATTTGACGCTGCGGCTGCTATTAGTATCTTCGCTGCTTGTGCCGAGTCTGGTTTGCTCAGTTTAGGAATGAGGGTTCACTCCATGATAAAAAGGTCTAACCTCAGTTCTAATGCTTATGTGTTAAATGCGCTACTTGATATGTATGCAAAATGTGGGAGCCTAGAAAAAGCGTTTGATGTGTTCAACAACATGCCCAAGAAGGACCTTGTCTCTTGGAACACTATGCTTCAAGGTCTCGGTGTTCATGGCCACGGAAAGGAAGCGCTTGAGCTTTTTTCGAGGATGGCAAGGGAAGGGATAAGGCCGGATAAAGTCACGTTCATTGCTGTTTTGTGTTCCTGTAATCACGCAGGTCTCATCGATGAAGGCATAGATTACTTCTACTCAATGGAGAAAGTGTATGAACTTGTTCCAGAAATAGAGCACTATGGTTGTCTTGTTGACCTATTAGGTCGAGGGGGGCGGTTAAAGGAAGCGATTAAGGTTGTCCAAACAATGCCAATGGAACCTAATGTTGTGATTTGGGGTGCTCTTCTTGGAGCGTGCAGGATGCATAACGAGGTGGATATTGCGAAGGAAGTCTTGGATCGTCTGGTTAGATTAGACCCTTCTGATCCGGGAAACTATTCGCTGCTGTCTAACATTTACGCAGCAGCAGAAGATTGGAAAGAGGTTGCTAATATAAGGTCAAAGATGAAGAGTATGGGAGTAGAGAAACCATCTGGAGCTAGTTTGATTGCATTAGAGGATGGGGTACACGAATTTACAGTGTTTGACGAATCACACCCAAATTCTGATCAAATATATCATATGCTTGGTAGTCTAATCGAACCTCCAGATACAGGTGAGCTGGTTGCTGCTGGATAATCTGCTTAGTTTATTGTTTGTGATACAGGAATTTGGTCAAAGCTACATGATCAAGATCGTTAGGTAATATATCAGCAGTGTTCTTTAGGCCATATAATTGTAGTTCATTTTCCAAAGGAACACAGAGATGGTTTTATCCTTGTAATTCACAAAATTGGATGAGTTGGGGTAATGTATATACAGCATGATTTATTAATAATCTTGAGATGGATTTGATTTTGCGATACTAACCCTAACTCCAGAGATGGAGGTTCTGCGTCTTAGTCCCACAACAGGTTCTTGTGATCAGCCAGGAAGATGGCTATAACAAGAAAAGATCAAACAATAGACGTTCAAACTCCCATGGAACCTCACGGTGAGTATTAGCAATAATCGCAACTTTGTGGAAAGAGGATAAAACTAAAAACAAAACTTCGTGATCCGTAGAACTTGACTTGTAAAAGGCTAATAACAATTCCAGTAATCATCAGAATGGACGTCAGTACGATGACGTATGTTGGTGATGTTACGAACTAAGTAGTTGATCCTATGTAACTTTGTGAAAAAAGATTAAACAAATCTTATGATGTGGTTAGGTGATCCCTAGAGCTTGAATTGTAAACGGCTAATGACAATTCCACTGACGGTCGTTATCGTAATGACGTCAAGTAAATGAACGTTGGCACGATGACGTATTGTCGGTGATGTAATACTTATCGACGAACTAAGTACATAGTTGTTGTGAATGATGTTTAGATAGTCAAATTAAAACAAACTCGTGGGTTTTATTTTATTACAGAAATCAATGTCTAAATGATTCTGAGTTGATCTTAATCTGCATTTTGAATTGATTTCCATTGAAATAGTAATACAATAATGGAGAACAGAGGACCACCGATAGTGCCCCCTTTTGATTTGTTCTCCAATCCGCTATAGTTTTATGTGGTTGTAGATGGACTTTGAACAGCAACAACAAAAGTCTAAAGACTCATAAGATTATTGTTCTTCTTCTTCAGACCCTTTTTATGATTGAGGAAATTTTTACTGATTTTGACATAAAAAATCACCCTTTCTACCTGTCGTTTTAGTAATAAAATAATTAGAGAAAGAAAGAGATTATGTACTAGAGTTAATTAATCTAGTAGTAGTTTGAATATAGTAAATGTATGTCCTTCTATCTTTTCCACAGAAGTGGGTAAGAAGTAACTGCGAAGGCAAAATTGACGAGTGGCCACTAGCCCTACACATCATCCAAAAAGTTAGATAAACGATCTTGTCTCTTATCCAATATCCAAAGGCATATGCATATGTCTATCTTTAAATACATCAACATCTTAAGGTTAAAGTATATCCAATGCCCATCCCTCTGACTAGGACCCTCAGAAACCAAACGCATTCAGCTTCTGGTTCTCATCTGTCCACTATCTTATATGTAGATGTCTTTTATGCTCTGTCTTCTATCCAGAGAGAACTAAAGTGAGTTGAGTCAGAGAAAAAGAGAAAAAGAGAAAAAGAGTAAAAGAGAAAGAGATAGGGATAGAATAACATGGATGCTTGTTTTCTTACCTCAAGATCAATCTCTGGTGCTAAAGAGCTTGTCCCGTTCATCAAAGCCAGAATCTTTTCTTGCCCCAAGAGAAATACCGGCCAGTTTCTCACCAGGAAGGTTTCTTCTCCGATCTCTGTAAATTGTAAGTAAGCTCTCTTTCAAGTTCATTTTCATATATGAGAATTTTATTATTCACAAGCATGGCCTGAGTATATCACAGTTGCATGTCTTAGATTTGGAATTTACCTGTATGAGAAGTAAAACACTTGTAGTTGTTTCAAGCCTGATGAGAGCATTTTGGTTGAATAGGTTCTCTTTCTGATTCATGGAAGCCACTGGACGATGATGCTGATCTCTTCAAAGGCTGTGTCAACAATTCTACAGCAGATGCTGACTGGAGAGAATTCAGGGCAAGGCTCGTAGCTGGAGAGCAAGCTGCAACCTCTGAGAATGACTCGTCCTCGTGGTCTAACCCGGACATGGTGGTGGACTATCCGTCGTCATCATCATCGTCCTCACTGATCACAATTGGAAACAAATGGGCACACAAGATCCACGAGCCAGAGACCGGATGTCTCCTAATCGCCACAGAGAAGCTAGATGGAGTCCACATCTTCGAAAAGACTGTGGTCCTCCTCCTCTCTGTTGGACCCTCAGGTCCTATAGGAGTCATCCTCAATCGTCCATCGCTGATGTCGATCAAGGAGACCAAATCAACGGTCTTAGACATGGCGGGAACGTTTTCAGACAAAAGACTCTTCTTTGGTGGACCTTTGGAAGAAGGGTTGTTCCTGGTGAGTCCAAGGAGTGGCGGGGACAACGAGGTTGGGAAGAGCGGAGTGTTCAGACAAGTGATGAAAGGATTGTACTACGGGACGAGAGAGAGTGTGGGATTGGCTGCAGAGATGGTGAAGAGGAACTTGGTGGGAAGGAGTGAGCTAAGATTCTTTGATGGGTATTGTGGTTGGGAAAAAGAGCAGTTGAAAGCAGAGATCTTGGGAGGGTATTGGACAGTGGCTGCTTGTAGCTCGAGTGTTGTGGAGCTTGGTTCGGCTGTCCAAAGTCATGGTCTTTGGGATGAGGTTCTTGGGCTTATTGGCCCTCAAACAGGCTCTGTTATCTAAACTCTGTTTTTCTGGTTTTGCACTAATGGTTTATGGTTTGATGATCAGTGAGTTATGACTATATTGTGTATGTTTTATTAATGTATGTATTCAGGATTCCTCACTAATATACTTGTGTGTTCTCGTCTAGTAGCTTACACCCTGCATTAGCAACCGGAACTATCTATCCAAAAAGCACATTACTAGTTAAAGTGTGATTGTCTTTGTGTGTGGTAAGGGGCCACATGGAGAAAAAAGACAAAGTATATCATGAAACTCAATTTTCTTCCTAGTTTTTCTGATTATTTCCTAAATAATTTCATACTTAAACAAATAAAAAGAACTAGGCAAGCGCATAGGATTGGATAAACATCTATATACTACTTTAATACTGTAATTTCCAAGTGGGAGTTGTTTATATGAGTATGCAAATATGCCATTTCTTTGAACTTTCTCGATTTTCCAGTTCACAGTCTCCAAGACCTAACCATTAACAATCTCTAATAGTACTATGATTTTCCAATTTCAGGCAGTTCTTTATATATATACACAATTTTGTTTTAAAGTTTCAAGTAACTTGATCACGTGGGAACATGCAACTTTTCTTTTTTTAAATGTGACAGAGATAGACGTAGACTACGAAAACATTTTCGGTTAAGATAATATGAAAAGGTTTAATATTACGATTAGTCAAGAATCCAAAGAAAGGTAAATTATTTTCACAACGTTTTCATTTTTAGTATATGGTAGGGGTAAAAGGACAAGAGGAATATCACAACCATTTCAAAGCCATGCTTTCCATGGGTGGGTTTCGTGAGGGTGAGATTGATGGAAAATCATTTCTCATATACACTTTGTTATCTCAAACAGACAGCTCCTCCTCCTCCGGTGAAACAGCCTTTGATCATTCCGGTGATGACAACCACACTCTTCAGTCTCTTTTCCTCTGTCCTCTTTTCCGTCTCAAATTTGAAATGTGGAAACGAAACGAGAATAAGATCTTTCCCTTAAAGTTTCTCCCGTTCAGTACTCCCCACCACGTCAAGGAAGATCAGCAAATCCAGTATAAGCTTGGTTCCGACAGCTGTAAGCTCCCTATACTCCCTCTCTTTTGGTGCAACAATAAACAACGTGATAGCGACGACGAGGGGTCTAATCTTGAATTCCGTTGCGGTGCATGCCGAAGCTCAAAGCTTGGCACAGACTATTATTTCTGTGCCACATGTCGTGGAACTTTCCACAAAGAATGTGTAGAGTCTCCACTAGAGATCAAACACCCTTCCTCTCCCTTTCAAAATCTCCAATTCTACGGTCCTGTCCAAGATTTTATGGATTGCAGCTATTGTGAGACAAGTCTTTTTCTTCTTGTTTATCATTGTCCCACCTACAAATTAAGCATGCATCCTGCGTGTGCCATGAAGCCAGTACCCATTGTTATAGACCACCCAAAAAGACATCCTCACCCTCTTACCTTTTTCCCCAAACAAGCCTTTTTACCGTGCGATGTTTGTGGCTTGGTTAAAGAATCTGTTCCCACTTATGTCTGTGTTCAGTGTGTCTTTGTAGTCCATCGGAATTGTGTCTATGCTCCAAATGTCATTAAGATATCTCGTCACCACCATCGTATCTCTTTTACCTATTCTCTTCCATCCAGAAAATTGTTTTGTAGAGTCTGTCGCAAAAAGGTTGACAACCACTATGGTGCATACGGTTGCTCCAAATGTAATGATTGTTTTATTCATACAAGATGTGCGTTGAGGCCAGATGTGTGGGATGGAACAGAACTCGAGGGAATACCTGAAGAACTTGATGATGGAGATATTGAACCATTTGAGAGGATATCTGAAGGAATTATACTCCATTTTTCTCATGGCCATCTTCTCAAACTCGAGATCAGCAGAGTTTACGAGGAAAGTAAGTATTGTGAAGCATGCGTCCTCCCAATCTACGAGGGTAACTACTATTCATGCACGGATCAGTGTGGTTTCATTCTTCATGAAACATGTGCAAATGCTCCCCGTCGAAAACAACACGCTTTGCATCCACATCCACTTACGCTAACTGTTGTCACTTATGATTATAATGCCTTCGTGGGCTACTTCTCCTGCGGTGGTTGTAAGCGTCAAAGTTGTGGCTTCATCTATGAGTGTCCCAGAAAAGGATGCAGTTTCAAACTAGACGTCCAATGTGCTTTGGTTTCTGAGCCATTTGAATATCAAGACCATGAGCACCCTTTATTCCTAGCTTTAAAGCCGGAAGAAGAAAGATTGGCGAGATGTCAAATCTGCCAAGAAGACAGCGATGGAAATAACTGGTATCGAAAATTAAATTGCATCGAATGTGATTATATTATATGTTTCAGGTGTGCTACCTTACCATACAAGGCAAGGTATAAGCATGACAAGCATTTCCTCACATTTCGGAAAGGGAAAGAGGCAATCGATTATTCAGACTGGTGTGAAGTATGCGAAAGGAAAATAGTATATTCAGAAAAAGGTGGCTTCTATTCGTGCGATGACTGCTGCACCACTCTTCATATTGCTTGTTTGCTTGGAGAAGACCCATATATGAAACCTGGTCAAGCCATCGAAGTAATGTCTGAGTTCAGTTCTCTTATTCTTCACAACAACACTATGTCTCGGCCATTTTGCCATTGCTGTCAGCAACGTTGTCGATACAAAGTAGTTTTCAAAGGGAGAGACAACAATGCTATGTCTCGGGCATTTTGTTCTTATTCTTGCTGGACGAGATGATAATGGTAAATGTTATCGCTGCATCGCTTTGCTATCTTGGTCCGTGCTTCGTCGTCTCTGATGCACTATCCTCATTCCCCATTGTTGCTCGTGCTTCATCAACTTTGGTAGTAGTATAATAGCTGACTTGGTCGAGTTGTGTACGCTTTGTAATTTTTTGTTCTTTTCTTATGTTCGTTTCTTCGTTGTAATCTTCCACATCTAGCTCACACATACAAAATTCTTATTCCACATCTATTTAAGGCTAAGTTTTCACTCTCTTTAACCGTTTATTAAATTTCCAATCTATTCGTTTGCATCATTTAACCTCCTCAAGAATAATCTGGAACTCCTACCAGAGAACCACAACCACAAAATTCACAAGGTCAAGATCTCTGTTTAGCGGTTACTCTGATCAGATTTTAAGCTATAACACATTTTTGTATTCATAGCTTAATAGGTAACAATTGTATTTTTTCCGTTAATAACTCAAACAGAAGTACAAAAATGTTTCAGAAAAAAAGAAGAAGAACGGAATTCACATAAGGATAAGTTACTTTTTGAACAATTTAATTGTTTTTTTGGTTAGTTTAAAAAGAAACTGTTTCTCCATAAATTAAGTAGTTTAATACCTTCTTGTCTTCAACCTATAAATGCTACACTTGTTATCATCTCACATCCAAACCATCCAAGAATCTTAAAGAGAAAAAAGAAAAAAGGAAAATACAAACTTAGATAATCAAAGAGATGGAACACACATCAAGAGCATTAGTCTTAGTCGTAGTTTTATGTGTTGCGGCTTTGATCACTCCAGGAGCAGCCCATGATCAACCACCTCAATCTCAATCTCCACCGATTTTTCCTATCAACTTAGAAAAATGTTGGTCATCTCTCTTTAACGTCAATGGATGCGTACACGAGCTCTTCGAATCGATTTTCTCAGGCAAATTCGGAAATGTTGGAATAGCGTGTTGCAAGGCGTATTCAACCGTAGATGCAAACTGTTGGCCTCATATGTTCCCGTTGAACCCGTTCTTCCCACCTCTTCTTAAAGACAATTGTGCACACATCCTTGCAAATGTACACAAGTGAAACCGAGAGTGAAATGAACCTGTTTAATTAGCTTAGATCAAATTGTGGAAGCTCTTCTATTCATGTTCCAAGTCTTATCACTAAAATGAATTTTCTTACCAAGTTCATTGACATTTTTGCTTTTGGTCATGAATATTAAACACACACACAGTCACAAAGGTGTGGCAATCTACTGTTGAGTAGTCTCTGATGAATATATTCTATAATACTATACGAAAGTTTTATGTATGGAAAATATGAAAATATCTTTGTATGGAAAAAAAAAAAAAAACTTGGGTACACGATCGAGAAAACGACGTCGTGTCTAAAAAGCAAACCCAAACCGGAGCAAATCATTCTTCAACGTATGAAAACAAAAAGCTCACTTGCGAATTCGAGAGAGAGAAAGGTCGAGACTTTCGCGGCGAAGAATCTCGTGGAATAGAATCGGTACGATCTTTATCTGTATCAGTGGCCATTGATTGATTTCTTTTCCTTCTCTCTTTTCAATTATATTATCTTTACGACCTAAGGAGACTCTCTGCTTAATGCTGTGATTCGATAATCTGATTAGTGGGGTTTAATATATGATTTACGGATATTGGGGTTATTATTGCGTATTGAATGTTTTGAATCTGAGTAGAGTTTTAGATTAATCTCAACAGATAAAGAAATGATGGAGCTTGAAAATGTGCTTTTCAAGTGATATTCGATTCTGAGCATAAAAATTGAAACTTTCTATATTGGTTTTGCTTTATCAGATCTCAGATGTATTCTATTCAGTTTTGGGTTAATGTTTATGCACAAATGTTCTCTTTCAGTATGAGTTTTTGGCTTCGGCCTACTTTCTTCCACCTTGGGAACCTTGGGAGCTTTATGAAGGTTGGAGTTTGGTATTAATAGGCATTCATGTTATCAATCCCTGATACCAAAATGTGGAATCTTGCGTCGAGTTATCTTACCGGAAACGTTGGACCGAAAAACGAAACAAGAAGACCAGTTCATGCTCATGCGGAATGTTCTGATGACGACGTGTCATCTGTAGGCAGCAAAGACGAAGGTCTTGAGTGTCCTATTTGCTGGGAGTCATTCAACATTGTTGAAAACGTTCCTTACGTGTTATGGTGTGGCCATACGATGTGCAAAAACTGCATTTTAGGACTTCAATGGGCTATTGTGAAATTACCTACTCACCCGGTTCAGCTTCCTCTCTTCATTTCATGTCCGTGGTGTAACCTATTGTCCTTCCGTCTTGTCTTCAGAGGAATTCTGAGATTCCCTCACAAGAACTACTTTGTGCTTTGGATGGTTGAGAGGATGAATGGCGAGAGACGGAATTCGCCAGGTAGAGATCAGACTGATGGAAACAATGATCATGCAAGGGAGCCTCCTCCATGTCTTCACCATCGCCATCATCGCACTCAACCTGAAGAATCAGGTTCTGTTCATGATCATCGCATTCCACGGGACAACATACAAACTTCACTGAGGAAGTCTCTGGTCTTCTTTGTCCAATTGACAGCAAAGTTTCCCTTGGTTGTCATATTTCTGCTGATAATACTCTATGCAATACCGACCAGTGCAGCCATATTGGCCATGTACATTCTAGTCACTCTCTTGCTGGCTCTACCGTCGTTTCTCATCCTCTACTTCGCTTATCCTTGTCTTGACTGGCTCGTCAGGGAGATTGTCACATGAAGTGACTAATTATTCGACGACTTTCCTTCATCAAGTTAGTCCTGAGACCGGTTCATCATGTAAGTATAATGATTTGGTAATTACTGTCTTTCTTATCTATATATAAATGAAGTTCTTAGTTTGCATTGTTGCTCTATGAAAGATGGGAAAAAGGACATGTCCATATGTTGTAAGGGCTCGTCTTGTAGGAACTTAATTGTAATGTAATATATGAGCATCTGCCTTGCCATTGCTTCAGGTTTGTCTCAATAAAATCCGTGTGTATAAAATGCTTTACCTCCTAATTGTGTTTACTGTAATACTGATCTAGATTAGGTAAAAGTATAAGTAGATTTGCATTCTATCTGAAGATTTAACCTAAATATCTATTGTTTTCAACTAAAAACAAAAAAGCTAATGCGAATGTCAAAACCCAAAAATACTACTTACTACTTAGTGGTTAAAAGAGCACATTTCTTCTACTTCTTCATTCATCGTCTTCCGTCTTGGTTTTCCTCTTTTTCTTCTCTCTCTTCTCTTTCTTCTCTTTCTTCTTCTTGGCTTTCTCTTCAGAGGCATCAGTTATCACTTTCTCTTCAGAGGCGTCAGTCATCGCTTCATCTGAAAGAAGCCAACGAGTTGAGTACACAAACACATCAAATCAAACGAAACCTCCAAGCTTAGTTCACAAAGAGAGAGTATATATATACACAATACCTTTCTTCTCAAGACTTTCCAAAGCCTCTTTCATTACATCAACATTCTTACGTGGGGCAATTCCTTTCTCATAAAAGTCGAGCCTTTCCTCTACTTGTTCACGAAGTTTCTCACCAAAAGCTCTAGTGCTAATATCTGCAACAAGAGATGGTATACATCATTTATGCAACAATGAACAGAAAAATCTCACTGGAATTACAAAAGGGCAATTCAAGAAATAGTACCACCAAAACAATCAATCCGGGAAGCAACCGAACACTTGTTGGCTAGATAACGAGCAATACGTCCCTTGTTTTTAGCAGATGCTCGGCCAATGAATGGAGATTGGAATATCAAACCGTACTTTGGTGTGTTTCCGCGGGTTTTCAATGCCCTAAAATTTTACAATACAGTTAAAAAAACACTGCAGCAGTAGAGTAGAGAGCAAGCAAAAGGCATGATCTTGAAAATGCACCTGAAAAGTGCCTTCTCAGCTCCAAGAATCTGGAGCGTTGAAGATGGGCACTTAGCAAGATTTGTAAGACTACCCGCGTGCGAAATCAACCTGGCTGCAACCATCTCCCCAATCAAGGCCGTCAAATTTGGAGCAATGTCGTTCATTTTAGCAACAAGGTAATCATAGAGATTCTTTCTGTAATCAGTAAGTTCCATAACTTTCTGAGCAAAGGTCTGAACATTGACCAGATCAACCGATGATAGATCCTGGCCTTCAAAGGAAAAAAAAGGGAAACACAAAAGATTTGTCTCTTCAGAACACAAACACTTGATAAGATAATCATAATTTTCACAGAAAGAGCTGCAGCAGTTTCATTATTACCCATAGATGCTTTTCCGGCCTCAACGACCTCTCTTGCTTTCTCTTCATCACCAAGGATTTCGGTAAGCATTGGAATATGGTCTTCAGACAACTTTGACTTGTCCTCTATAATCTTCGAAACTCGGGCGTAAAGGTAATTGTCATTAACAATCTTAACAAGCTCAGGGAAGTGCCACGAGTACCATTCTCTGAAACGGGCATTACAAAACTGTTTAGCTTAACCATTTCCTCTAAGATATTATTAATCTAATAGGATATCAAGTAAAACAATATAAACCTGACTCTCATAGCAAACGAATTGATATCTTTATCAAGCGTATCAAGCATAAAAATAGCTTGAATAACCATATTATCCACTCGGTTGACATTGAATTTGACCTTTGCTCTACTGTAGCTATGCGCTAATCCAAGTTGGGATTTTTCAAGATCACCAGGCTATATACACATTATATGAAGAAGAAGGTGATGTTTTTAGTAACAAACTAAACACTTTAAAAACCAAACGGCTAAATCAGTCAAACCACCTTGAGGTCCTTGATGAATCTATCAAAATGCTGACGAACACCTCTAAGAAGCTCGTGGACAAACTCATTGCTCTGACAAGGAATGTTCGTGGCTTCAAATATGCAAGAGCCGATTTTTGGCTCAGATACTCCTAAGCTAAATTTGGGCTTTTTGCCTTCTTTGACTTTAGGGAGATTTAATTCCAGGAAACTTCTAAGCTCGTCAGTCATATACCCTACAAAACAATAAACCAAATTAAGTAATGTAATTTACTTCTTTCCTTTTGATTTCTGCATTAAAAAAAATTAAGAAAAAATTAATATAGACAAGAAGGTTACCGTCAGATACAGCGTTGATTTGGTTGAGAGCATCGAGTGCAGACGTTAAGGGCTGAAAAGCAATGAGCTGGACAACCCGACCGAACCGACTAAGGTCCGAAATTGAGTTACGAACCGCCTCAGTGTTCTGACCGATCTCATCGACGTCCTTCACCTCGAACAGGGCGTAGCAGGCGGATGATTCTTGAAGAAGGTACATAATCGCCATTGAATTGCAGAGAGCGAGAGAGAAGCTTAAACCCTCGTTCAAATTACGTCGAATATATATGCAAACCCTAAACCCTAGCCCACGTTACTCCAATTTAAATTTTACGTTCCTGGCCCACTAATCTTGGAATTACCTCTAGCAACGGGTTAAAGTGGGCCGTGTTAAAATAGGTTTCGATTTGTTGAGTAAAAGAAAAGGTACCAAAGTAACAAAACTCCCACGAAAGTACCGATGGATAGATTTGAAGACTTGACCATCGATTATTTGTGAAAACATAGGAACCATATGAAACTATTTACTATTATTTGAAGCTTGATCCACCAAATTCTCAATGGTCAGTGGAATAAATGATTCTAAATATAGAACACTAAACATAACTATAAAAGCAGACAAAGAACTCTATTGCAAATCATTCATTCTTCAAGCTTAGTTCCTTCATTTAAAACAAAAAAAAATACAAAAAAAATAAAATATATAAAAAAAAAATGGCAAGAGTTCAGCTATTGTTATGTTTCGCCTTTCTTTTTGCGTCTGTGACTTTTATGGAAGTTGTTTCAGCTCACCTACAGATCAAACCATCTTTGCCTCAGATTGAAGATCCTAAGACGGTGAAAGATGTAGAGCCTTACACAGTTAAAGTGGTGATGGTGTTTGTGGCCGACCTCGAGAAAGAATGTCCCAAGACAAACAAATTCAAAGCCTTCTTTGAGAGACTCAGAGCATACGCCAAGTATGTTTGCCCAATAGCAAAGAACGGCGAAAAAGATTACGACCGTGACATGAAGGCCAAAGCTGGGAGCCTCCTCCAGGCCATATCTTCTTTTGCTGTTGGAAAGGTAAGTAGTGAATGTGGCCTTTTCTTTAAAGTGTAAATACTGTATAGTTACTGCTAATGAACCATTTTATTTATTTACTCCATCATTTGCATATATATATCATAGATAAAGGAGGAAATTAGGGAGGAAATTCGTGAGGAAAAAGAGGAAGCCATTCAAACCTTTAAGTGGATGAAATCTGTGGCGGCTAAGATTTTGGGTGGCCGCAAGAAAGAAGAGAGCGAGGAGACCATGAAGCTAACAGCAGAGCAACAGAAAGAAATCAAAGAAGGGATTTTGAAATGGGAGACAGTGATTGCTCGAATCACAAACACAATGGTACAAACCACAACATCAAACACTTCTTCTTCGAGTGAAGGTTCCACAAGTGGAAAAGGAAGTCCAAGCGGCAGCGACAGTGGGAGTGGCAGCAAAAGCTCTGGTAGCGGTAAAGACAGCAAAAGCTCTGGTAGTGGAGCCTCTTTCAAAGACACTACAGGTTCAGGTTCTAACTCGGGTAGTCCCAGTGGAAGCCCTGCGAGTAGTCCCTCTGCTTCGACCTATGCTTCTGCAGGTGGAAGTTCCTTTAAGGATACTACCGGTAAAAGTTCCATGAGCCCTACCGCAGGTCCCACCAGCTCTGGCTCAAGTGACAGTGCCAGTTTTAGACAGAGCAGCGGCACAACAGTGTCACAACTCGAGGCTGAGACATCCGAAGAAGTCATGTCGTTCATAATGAACCTCGAGAAGAAGTGTCCACCAAAGGAGGAATACAAGTCTTTCTTCGAGAAAGTGAAGGGTACCATGACAGCCTCCGCAAAGGTTACTTCCGAGACGAAAAAAGGTTTCTTTGCTGGGCTTAAATCTGCTGGTGGTAAAATAACCGATGCCATGTCATTCATGGGTTCAAGAATTGGAAGCAAATCTACAGAGGTACGTAACAAGAAACTCTCTTTGAAATCTTATGGATCTAAGTCAAAAGTCCATCTTATCCATCTTCTTGTGGTGTGTCGATAGGTGAAGAAATCCATGGAGAACTACCATGCAGAAGTCAGCAAGGCTCTGAAAGAGTTAGATACCATCCACGGTAAAATCATTAGTCAAAACCAAGGCAAGAAAGACGGTTCTGCGACAGTCACAGCTGAACAACGAACAGAGATTAAACAGACAATCACCAAATGGGAACAAGTCACAACCCAATTCGTGGAGACTGCTATTAAGAGCGAGGCTTCATCAAATTCCACAGTTGGTATCGACAAAGTCAAGCTAACTTGAGCTCAAAGGCGTATCTACATTCATTTGCCGCAACACATTAAAAAAACCCATATATATTATCAACGCTAGCTAATAATTAGAGATTTTTGTTGGTTGTAAATAAAACCAAGATTGGTATAGGCCAATCATAGATCGATGGATCCACCTATCAAGTAATAATTTTGTAAGAGTTAAGATAGACTGTAACCGCTCTGTATGTAAACATTCAGAAGTGAGTGAATTCTAAGTAAAAATATTTTTGAATAAGCTCCGATAGCATAAGATGAGAAGAGCGTCTAAAGATTTCTTTTTTTCACTCTGAATCTGAAAATGTGGACTACATCCTTGACTGCATTGCACTAGCAAAATCTAATTGTGATCTACGATAAGAAACAAAGGAAAGAGTTAAAACTATCTTAGTTTGCGTGTTCCTCTTCCACCGCAGCAAAATCAAGCCCAGAGATCTTCATTGGTCCAATGTTAACTGCAAGAATCACAGATCATTGCAGTCACTCAGATTGTGTTGATCCAATAAAGCATAATTTATTGAGATGGTACAAGAAGAAAATGTTGGTTATACTTACTAACAGCATCAAGTCCAGCTAATTTGGGCATAAACTGTCTGATATGGTCCTCTGCTGCTTTATCTGCCTTCAATGTCTCACACTCGAACGAAACAGATACTTTCTTCTTCCCGTGTTTTTGTTCGACTAATCCTATCACATCTTCCTCCCAACTTTGCAAGGACAAGAGAGAACCTTAGCTCACTCATATATTCATTATGCACAGGACAGTAAAAGATTCACACAAGAGGGTTTTATATTCAACTCATACGAGTCTGAAAAGCTATGAGCTTTATGACTTCCCCAATCCAGATTTCAGTAAAACAATCACTTATACAAACGTTTGTTCATTTGTTAATTTTTTAGCTTTGTTCTTGCATGACAGATGCTAGACAAGGATGACTTACCCATGAGCATGCTCAACATCATTAATTCGAGCAGCATCGTGGCCTTTGCACTCCACCACAACTGTTTGTTCCTTCTTACTCTTTTTTTTCATGAAATGTCACGGGAAGAAAATCAGGATACAATGGTTTCGAAATTGAGAAATAAGAGTAAATAAGGGATGTTCGATAGGAACTGAAGTGATAAACTCATACAGTGTAGTCTATGATGGTGAGTTTGATCAAACGATAATCCTCACCACGGCTGCACTCAGTCTCACAAGCCAGTTCTTTGGACAGATAAAGAAGATAGTTCAATGGAATGACGAATACAAGGCAATGAAATCAGGCGGTATAATGTTAAAACAGCCAAACTAAATCACCTCCTTCTCTATGCTCCTAAGTTAACTGACATATAAGATTTGTATATCATGTTCAACCAATCCTAGTATCAGAAGCTGTAACTAGTGCAATATTAAGTCTGATAAAGTGATAAACTTGGTAAGAGAGGAGTGAAATTACCAGTGCCATGGAGGCCATAACAGATGGAGCGAGGCATCTGAATGAAATGGCCGGAGATAGAACCACATGGCAATAAAGCTATTGATGCCACTCCTTCCTTCACTTCTCCTTCTTCCTTCTTCTCTATCTCTCCTTCTCTTTCCTCATCTGCAATCACACGACCAAGAAATTAGAGAGAAACAACACTAAAACAATTGCGAAACAAAGTCAGAAACTTTACCCATTGTTGACAAAGAAATCGGCCTCTACTACTCAACCCAATGTTCAAAATTTCGCTTTACTCCAAGTGTTCGGCTTTTGGGTGTTTTCAACTACTTTAAACGTCTGCGTTTTGGGGGGTTTCAAACGATGTCGTTACGGTGTGGATTGTTTTGTCTTTTCAAAGCATAAACCTCTCTGCTGTATCTTCTTCTTCTCCGTCCTCAGCCTCAGAACAGGCTTTGATTCATCAATTCTGCTAGAAGAATAGGATTCTGATTTATTGTCAACCCTGCTTGTTGTATTGGGTATTCATCATTACGTAGCTGCTCTTCTTCTATTAAGTAAATTTAAGGTTTGTTTGCTTAGACTTGAAGTGGGTATTCTTCATTTAGTGAATCCTTTAGTTGGTAACTGAAGCTTTCACTAAAGTGCTAACCTTTTTGCTGAATAGGAAGCCGTTTCGCAGCTTTGTTTGTGTTCTTCGTCTGAATTATGCTAAAAGAGTATGTTTCGTCGGCTCATGTGTTGAAATTGGAGGTGTAGATTGCTGCGTTTTGCTGTTCACTGTATCTCCCTCCCGATCCGGTAAAATCATGGCAGATGTCTGGTTGAGCCCTGTCTCCATCACTGCTACATTGGATTGTGGATGTTATTCCCTGAAGAAAAGCAGTTGTGTCTGGAGAAGTTGTCATTGGTCTTTGAGTCACTCGTTGGACTTTGCATTGACCATGAAGCCGAAACGAAGGCGTCTAGTTTATGGTGGTGTGAAAATGGAGTCTTTTTCAGTAGGAACAACGAGAATATGTTTCAGGAAGGTGAGTAGTGAATTAGGCAGATCTCTCAACGGTGACACTATGGCGTTGGATTTGGAATGTGGATTGAAAGAAAGAGGGAAAGAAATGAGTTTTCTTGCACAGAAACCAGAAAATCTTTGCGATTTCTTTATGGAAAATGGGTTAGAAGAGAAGCCTGAAGCGGATAGGAGTAGGATACATTTTCTAGAGGAGAGGGACGAAGAGATGTTATCGAAGAGACTGCTGAAACTTAGCAGGTTGAATAAAATCAGAAGCGCTTTGGAGTTGTTTGATTCTATGAGGATTTTGGGTTTACAACCCAATGCTCATGCCTGCAACTCTTTTCTCTCGTGCCTTTTGAGGAATGGCAATCTTCAGAAAGTCTTTATCGTCTTTGAGTTCATGAGGACTAAGGAGAACGTCACAGGGCATACGTATAGCTTGTTGTTGAAAGCTGTTGCAGAGGTTAAGGGTTGTGATTCTGCACTAAGAATGTTTAGAGAACTAGAAAAGGATCCAAAACATAAGAGTCATTTCGATGTTGTTCTATATAACACCGTGATTTCTCTATGTGGACGGATAAATAACGTGTATGAGACAGAGAGAATCTGGAGAGTTATGAAAGCTGATGGTCAAATTGGAACAGAGGTTACATATTCTCTGCTTGTTAGCATTTTTGTTAGGTGCGGGAGAAGCGAGTTAGCGCTTGATGCGTACGATGAGATGACTAGCAACAATATATCCCCAAGAGAGGATGCAATGTATGCGCTGATAAGCGCATGTACAAAGGAAGAAAGATGGAGTTTGGCCTTAAAGATATTTCAGAGTATGTTAAAGAAAGGCATGAAGCCTAATCTTGTAGCGTGCAATACTCTGATAAATTCGCTAGGAAAGGCGGGCAAAGTCGGATTGGTGTTTAAGGTTTACAGTGTTGCAAAATCTTTAGGGCATAAACCTGACGAGTACACGTGGAATGCGCTGCTCACGGCTTTATACAAAGCAAACCGATATGAAGATGTTCTTCAGCTATTTGATATGATAAGAAGCGAAAACTTGTGTTGTCTGAATGAATTTCTGTACAACACAGCTTTGATGTCATGCCAAAAGCTTGGTTCCTGGGAGAAAGCTGTGAAGCTTTTGTATGAGCTGGAAGGTTCGAGATTAACAGTTTCAACTTCATCATATAATCTGGTGATAAGTGCTTGTGAAAAGTCAAGGCAATCGAAAGTTGCACTGCAAGTATATGAGCACATGGTTCAGAGGGACTGTAATCCAGACACGTTTACGTATCTGTCGCTTATAAGGAGCTGCATTTGGGGTTCCCTGTGGGACGAGGTTAAAGGTATTCTAAAGGTGAGTCTTGTCTTGATTCTTTAAGTTTGTTACTCAACTGTGCATTTTTTGATGTGATTTACCTAATGTTCTTTGTTTCTTTTACAGAAAGTGGAACCCGATGTGTCACTTTACAACGCTGCCATACATGGAATGTGTTTAAGACGCGAGTTCAAGTTGGCAAAGGAGCTCTATGTCGAAATGAGAGATATGGGTCTAGAACCGGATGGCAAAACCCGAGCTATGATGCTACAGAACTTGAAGAGAAACTAAAATTTTAGGTGATAGTGCTGGTATCTACTCATGCTTGTTCGTAGTTACTGTCAGTATCATAAGCCAAGCTCAAGGTAAAATGCACTATGAAGAGAAGATTAACTTTTCAATATTGAACCGTAAACACTTGGGCTCCAATTTGGACATTGTATCGATGCTCCGTGTGAGGAATGTTTTGGTGGCTATGTTCATTGTCCTCGGAAGCTGAAGCACAAGCTGGTGATTATATTGGACATTGTTGCTTGTCTCAGAATAAATGACGTTGTGGCGCCGTTACAACAGATGGCGATGAAGTCGCTCGTCCCTAGTTTCTAACATGGGACACACAGATGTTTGAATCTTGAATGTAAGGCTACACCGGCGGTACACGAGAAAGCTCTAATCTCATTCTCAGGCACTGATGTTTGTGTTTCTCTGTTACTGATTATAATGTTTGTTTGAGTGTTTTGTATTCCCGTTGTGGCATGCACAATTTAGGATTTTGAAGCACTAGGAAACACAAAACAAAATGTGAATAAGTTTTTTTTTTTCGCTTAAATGTAAAAGAAAACGCTAAGCTGTCTTTTCTTTTGGATGTTTGTCAAGAACAGATGATTAGTTTCGTCATAAGCAAATCACACATATCCCCAAAAAAACCCTAACTTCATTGTGAGTGATTAAACTCATTTACAAGCTTTGAGATTCTTTTGACTCAACTTGTCACTTTCTCTTCTCTCATCTGCAATTCACATGCTGCCCAAATCTGAAGTTACAGTAATACCCTCCTCAGTCGATGGGCAAATTCCATTTTTGTTAATGTTTTCAAGCTCGTAAAACAGAGCGCCTCGTGTTCCTCGTACCCAATCCTCCCTCTCTCTCTCTGCCACAGGCCCACAAAGACTCTGAAAAAGCAAAAAAAGACCTCACTTTCCCGCCAAAAAACAAAGCCGGCTTCTTACTAACTCACCCACCACTCGTCTCTTCCTCTACGTTCTGCACTGCACACTCAGCCCCACAAATAGAAGAGAGAAAGAGACGAAGAAGCTAGAGAGAGAGAGAGAGAAGATGAATAGCTCGTCGAAGGTAATAATGGCGGCAACTATGGTCATGGTAGTGAGCTTGGTAATGGTGTTAAGCTTAGTGTTAGTACTACTAGCCGAACTCTACTGCTCTCTCTTACTTCGCCGTCGCCGCAATCACTCCCTCACCCTCCCCACCACCACAATCACCGCGGCTGCAACCACCACCACCACAAGCCTAGCACAAGCCATTTCAACCACCAACAACCTTTCACCATCTAACATCAATCTTTCAACCAATCCTCTAACCGCAGGCGTTCTTCAAACTCCAAAATCTTTTCTCATAACCAAAACACATATTCACCATGACTCATCATCCTTTCCAGCTTCTCCTGATCTGATACGCGAAGTCCAAGTACCCATTGATAACGTTTCTGTGGATAACTTCGTCTACATATCCAACCCAATGTACTCAAACGAAGCTACAAGTAAACCAACCACGCCTTTTGAAACCCCTGAGTCTTCACCGTCCCGGCTCGAGACTGGCGACTCGTCTTCTTCCGGTGAGGAAGATAACGACGATTCAACGCCGACGTTGACTCCAATGAAGGATCTTCCTGAAAAGGCATGCTCTGTTTCGCTTAAAGACAATGCAAGGTCGTTGGAAAGTTCTGCTAGTGAATCCAACAACAAGGACAAAGACGGTGGTTCGTCTTCGTCGTCTGGTTCGCCGTCGTATACTTCACCGTCGTGGTAGTGGTTTATTAGTTAATTATGTATGATTTAGGTTTTCTTTATTAATGTTTTAATTTTTTGGACTATCTTGGAATGTGTATGCTTTGTTGTGGGTAACAGAGCTTCTGGACATATGGCTCGATGACCCAAGCCACGCTTGTTTTTACCAGAGTTTCCTTCATATGTCGTTTTCTGTGTTCTGGAAAAAACACTCGTTCAATAAAATTATTTTATCATATCTCTAAAGTACGATAAAGCTGTAAACTTTACCTTATCGTTAGCTTTCTTTATGGTGCCAATATGGTTGAAACGACAGGCTTCTTGTATTCAGGTTTGGACTAGTGGAAAGTTGCTATTGTTGAGCCTTACACATAAAAATGTCAGAATTGAATTGAGTGATTCCCTTTTACTGACTCCTTGGTTCGGTCAATGGCACATAACCCACATATCACTGATGAGATTTATGGGATGAAATGAAATGCAGTAGCAAATTGTAAATTAAAGATATAAAACCATCCGGTTTGGTTCGACCGGTTATTACGATGAAATGCGTGGCGGGTTGTAATACATGATAACGACTGCGTGACGTTTTCAAACTCTCTTCTTTTGTCTTCTTCTTCTTTCTCAGTAAGTTCACGGGATCGAATTTGGTCAAAACCATAGTCCGTCCTATGCCCTCCATCTAGCAAACTCCGCCGTCGATTCCATGGCATCACGCCAACACCACGGCTGCTTACGGCGCCAGAACAACCACGTTAACATCCCTCTAGTCGCCACGTCATCACGCTGCTGCACCTACGGAGACTCTACTCCCTGCTGCACCCAATCCAACCACCTTTCACCACCACCGTTGCCGGATAATCTTGTTCATCTCGTCGCTTCTTACCTCCAAATTCAGCAACAAGAAACGCAATGCTCTGACCAGACCTGCTCCTGCGAAACCGAACGTCGGAGGTTCAACGGTATCAGACGCCAGGGAGGTGTTTTGCACCAGCAGAAGAAGAATGTTCCACGAGAACACGACCATGTTGTCTTGACTTGTCTTCTACGCAAAATCGATGATCTCGAGTCGTCTCTTAACCAGTTTGCAGCTCGCTATGACAAACGTCGCGATCGGTACTCCACACTTAGAGATTCCGCAGCGCGTGTCATTCAAACCCATTTCCGCTCTTACCTGGTTCGAAGATCCATAGCCTTTAGGCATCTCAAGGAACTCGCAACGATAAAATCCAGCTTCTTGTCTCTTAAATCTTCGGTTTCTGGGAAACCCCATTTCCCTTTCAAGGTTGTTTCTCGGAAAGCTACAGACTTGCTTCTGCAACTGGATTCGATTCAGGTATTTTGTGATATTCTTCGTAAAGTCTGTCACTTTTTGGTTTCTTCAGATGTTTGATTTAGTGTATTTTTTCCATCACTTGCCTCTATCAGGGTAGGATTGATCCAATGATACGAAACAGTAAGAGATCGTTGAGCAGAGATTTGGTGAGGTTTTTGCAGTACATTGATGATTGTGCTGTTAGAAGGTATGACTTGGTTAGTAAATCTGCAAAAAATGTGTGCTTTGTGGGTAGCCACAGCAGAGTTAAGGGCTATGATGGCAAAAAGGCTCAAGGTTTTGGTGTAGCAGAAGACAGAACAGTCGAGAGATTGAGGAGCCGAATGGGAAAAGTCTTTGTTACTTCTGATGAGGATGAAGATAGCAATGCAGAGGTAGAAGAGTTGGATTCCATGACTGATGATAGTGAAGAAGTCCCAATGACTTCTATTGATAATAGAAAGATTGGTAGCTCTAAGTTTGTGAAAGACAATGTAGTGAAGCCTCCGGTTGGGAAATCCATGGTAATTGACAAGAACAGGAATGTGTATCAGGTATATGGAAAGACACATGATCTAACTTCGAGTGAGGAGAATGATTCAGTTGATAGTGGCGAGGAAGTTCTCGTGATGTCCAGGGATAATGAAAGAAAGCATGGTTCGAAAACTAGGAACATGGTTTTGGTGAAAGAAAGTGGAGGGAAGACGCGGGTGGTGAAAACTGTGAGCTTTGATGAGAATGGAAACGTATATAAGGTTTATGGAGATACGCCTGAGTCAAGCATATGCGAGGAAGGTGACTCGACAAGCGGATCAAACGATGGAAATGGAGACGATAAAGGGAATGGAAATGAAGTTGAGGAAATCAAATATGTGCCCAAGGAAGACGAGGGCTTTGAAGAAGACGAAGAAGAAGAAACTCATTCTGAAAATGAGGTCTCTTCTTCAGAGAGCAGTGAAGTGGACGCAATGGTTACAAGAAACGCCAAACACCCGGGAAGTAATGAACACAAAAGGGAGATACAGCTTCAAAAAGGAAGCTTGATGTTCTCGCCTCCGTTGCCACTAAAAATGGAACCTTGACCATTTCCTCCAAAGCGAATGAGTTATTTGGTTATGACTAGTTAAATTCCGAAAACTGCAGTTGCAGCAGTCTGATCTCTGAACCTAAATAAGGTAACCTTCGCTGTTGTAGAAATTGTAACATAACCAGATGGTTTTAGATGAGTAGGTTTCAATTTCCACTGGAAGACCTTTGAGAATTTGTTTTTTTTTTTTCTTGGTTTGCTCATTCTGTTTGTCTTTTTGTATTCTTACGCCATTTTGGAGTTGAGCATTTCTTCATAGATAAATGCTATTCTTTGAGTGTTGGTTTCCTCAGTTGCCTGTGGGGAACAGCTTGATTAGGTTGATCAATTTGGAGTGTGATCCTGTTTTTGGTTTTGTAACTCAATAAGAAGTTCTGTTTCTTGCATAATTTTCTTCTTGAATGTGTATAATATTATGCTTCTAGCTCATGTAAGCAGATGGATCAAATCCTTATTCCATGAAGTTGTATCAATCGAACCTTCTACTAGCAGTACCTTCTTGGATTTTGACGATAGTATGATTATGCAATTAATTATAGTCTATGTGAGATTTGTTTGCTAGCGGTTGACTGCCTAAATCCCCCTCCATTATACCACTTCTACTTAAACCACCCCCAACTATAACACGCTGCCTATTTTACTCTAAACTATGACATTTCATTATCAAACCCCCTAATCTATTTTTTGCTGTCTAATTCCACCTAAAAAATTAAAATCTTGAATCGCGATCAATTTTGTTAAATCGCGTTTAAAACCAACAGTGGTTGCCCGAAATTAATTTAAACCCGATCCAGAATCCAATTTGATTAAAAATAACCCGAATCTTAAAAACAAAAACCAAATTGAAATTGGGATTTAGGGTTTTTCACATTCAAATCGACGAAGAAGAGGAAGAGAGAGAGAGAAGTTCAACGAGAGAGAAGAAGGAGAGAGAGAAAGATTTAACAGAGAGGGAGAAAGAGAGATATATATATTGAAAGAGAAAAACAACGAGAGAATGTAAGACAGAGAGAAACGACGAGGAGAGACTCAGAGAGAGACGAGGAGCAAGGATTTAGAGAGAGACGACACGAGGGAGAGGGAGAGGAAGGGAAGAGAGCTTTGTAGCCGGATTTGTTTCTTGCCCTGTTACTCGTCACCAAAGAGGAAGTACACAGAGGGAGAGGAGAGAGACGAACGAGTTGAAGAGACAAAGAGAGACACGTACAGGAGGTATGAGTAGTTCTTCTGCTTCTTCTCTATTGAACAATCGAAGATCAGTGAGAGGAATCCCTCTGCGATGCTGGTGTGGGAGGAACATTATTACATATTGTTCTCAAACAAAGGAGAATCCCTTTCGTAGATTCTACAGATGTGAAGTTGCTTTGCAGGTAAATTTGCTAATATATGAGATATTTCTTCTTTTGTATACGAAATTGGAAATAGTTTCAAGCTTTGTTTGATTTAAAATGTCATCTTATATAGAAGAAGTTAGAAGACCATCTTTTCAAATGGATTGATGAAGCATTATTGGATGAGACAAGGATGGTAGAAGCAAAGCATATGAGGCTTGTAGAAGAGGTGAAACAATTGGGAAAGAGTTTAATGGACAATTTGGAGCTTCAAAAAATAATGGTTGCAAAGATGGAAGAAGATATGAAACAGAGGGTGGATGAGAAGATGATGAAAG